>OMKZ01013013.1:3620-13758 GCA_900302535.1 Neoniphon sammara
CAGAAAAAAAAATAAAAAATAAAAAATCAAACAAAAATTGTTTAAAGCAGCAATTGGCGGTGTATGATGCTGCACAGTTCAAATAAAATAACGTAAAAATGTTCATTTCAAAACTTTCCTACCACTGATGATTTTCCTATGCCAGAGCACTGAACATTATTCTTCTTTTGTTTTCAGTTTGGGAAAGAAAAAAAATGACAAACTGTATCTATCCACCTCTGATTCCTACTTAGTGGGGGTGTAGAGATACTGCATGGACAGACTGAACTAAGAGCAAAAGGGACAACCCCCTTTTTTAAAATTTTGTTGTTGAAAGGAGACATTTTTCTGTCTCAGAAAATAGCACTGAGGGAACATGAGGCCCTTGGATCTTTGGCCGGACCTCCTGCTTTGTGGAACTGCCATTTTGTGAGGCAGGAGTTATTTACAGAGCGGTTCAGTTGCCATGCCGCTCTTGGCTAAAGAAATATTATATTGTTGTTTGTCTGTTGTTGGCATTTTATAGACATGTGTGACCTGCATGTTTGCATCCTAACCGCAGGGGAACGAAGCTTCTGGGCAGAAACTTTGCAGAAGCTTGCCTGAGGGACTGACATTTAGCCGCTGCAGACCCTGCTGTTGGAGATGACTGATTTCTCTCCAAACCACGTGCAGCTGCCTGCCGAACCGCTCGTTTCCTTTCACACAACTGAAAGCTGATTGTTCAGACGGCTGTTTTGCTACCAGAAACAATCTGATCAATAATCAGTTTTGCCCTGCAACGCTTCCCTTTGCCTCAAACAAACCTATCATGGCTGGTCTGTTGAATGTATGACCGTGTCTTTCATTTTCCAAGTTGGAAATGACTTTTAATTGAGGCCACTCACCCCAATTATTCATACTTTCATCAGCAGTAACCAGGATACATGCATGCAGCAGCTGATTAACAACTATCCATAGTGGTAATTGGCAGTTTCTCCACTTTTGAATCTCTCAGCTTTGCAATTTGTGGCAGCGTTCATATGACTTTTTTTTTGTTTTGTTTCCGAAACTAGAATGACAAACGTAAAGCCCTGCTGTGACTAAATGAGCTGCTGGATCCATTTACGGAGAATGCAGAAAGGCAGAACATAATTGGATATCCTATAAATGACAAATTCATTTAGATGTTTTTTAAAGAATCTAATGATGGCTTACCAGAATGCTGTTAAGGATGGCAGATAAAAATACGGTTTCGGATATTAAGTTTAAGGCATCAGACTCGGTCATCATCTCCTCCTACAGCTTCATTTCCGATGCCTCCCCCGATATGTGCCTGGGGCTTTTAAATTATTTCACTGAAAAGGGGGATAATATTAGGCTCCATGCCATTCAACACCTCTCTAATTCCACGTCTCTAATGCCATACTGAGCTGTTTCGAACCAGTTTCTAAATCTGATGAAACTCTCACATATGAAACCCAAGTGGTGTCACCTGGATACTTTCCTTAAAACAGTTTGTCCAAATGTTTTAGTAATTACAGACAGCTGGATTAGACCTGCAGCTGTAAGTGGGTCAAATATTTAGGTTAGAAAGCCACTGGGCCTTCTCATTTAAATTTAATAATCTACTGCAGTCCTACCTAGAGCGAAAGGACAATAGTGCTTAATTAGTGCCTGCTTAATACCTTTGGGTTTCTGGGATTTTTTTTCTTGGCCGCTATGAAGATTTAAGTCAAAGTTTGTCGTCCTGTTTTGTTTGTTGTAAACTTGTGGGCCTGTAAAGCCCTGTGAGTACTCTAAATAAACTTGAACTTGATAATATGATACCACATTATTATATCAGTGCTTTGGAAAACAATGTAACTTGACCTTTTGAATATACCTCTTTAATTGTAAGAAAAAAAATCTCACCTCATAGGCCAACCTGCCACAAAACCTTTCATACTTGGGAAGGAGATTTGAAACTTTTAGTGGGGATGACTCTAAAAAAAAAAAAAAACTCATGGATCCTCTTACTTTTAATACATCTAATTTCACGTGGCCGTGATCATAGACACGCCTCAGTGTTCTCGGAAACGCTGAAGTACAAGAAGAGGAGGCAGGGTGAGGGAAAGTGGGTGCACCAAAAAGTAAATTGCAACACTTCATCACAAAATAGCTCCCGGATTGATGATGTTTAGCAGCGTAAGTGCATCTCGGGGGATTTTTGCTTTAAGTGACGCGAGGTGGAACCACGCAGAGCTGATGACCTCCCAAATTTCGAGTGCTGCACAGTGAAGATGATTTATAGCTGCAGCAAATTGGGTTTATTTCAGCATTAAACGTGTTAACTCAGACTCAGGGGTGTCATGAAAGTAGAGGGAGCAGAAGGTCGAAAGGCAGAGAGGAAGGGGACTTAGCGTCAACAGATCTGGAGGACATGTGATGCGACTTCACGCCATGATAATTAGCAACCTTTGACACTGGACCTGCCAGGCAATGAGTGGCAACCAAGCAGAAGGAGTCCATGCCGGGCTAATTAGCAGAACGCGCTAATGAGATGATTTGTCTGTGACAGTTACTTTAACCACAGGAGGTAAAACTTTAATGAAAAAATGAGAGAGGAGAAGCAGAAGGAAATTATGTGTAATTCTACGTAAGGCACTGACTGTACAGTAGTTAAGAGTAAAATTAAGTCAGCAATGAAGAACAGACATGGGATATTTCCAGAGAAACAACACAGCTGCTGTCCATCATACAGATTATCTCTCTCTCTCTCTCTCTCTCTCTCTCTCTCTCTTTCTCTCTCTCGCTCATTTTCTCACTTTTTCCTGCAGCCAGTTCAAATAATATTTTAAGCTATAAGTAAAGTTAGACTGAAACCTGGTTAAAAAGACCATGGTAAGAAAACATTCAATCTCTGGGGAGCATGAATGTTCTTTCCAAATTTCATGGCAACTGGCCTAACAGATTCTGAGACAGCAAATTTGACCTTTTGGCTCAAGGGTGGTGCTAGAGGAAAGGTGGTGGGCTCATCAAAACTGGGGTTAGCAAATACTAGCTAATCAATTCTTTGCATTTAGATATATGTTGTGCACAAGTGTTCGGCCTGAGGGTGGCGCTAGAGGAAAGATCACAGAGTCACCACAATCAAGAGGAATCTTCCTTTGTGGAGTATCAATGCTCCCACCAAATATCATTCCAATCCACTCATTACATTTTGTGGCATCTTGCGTGCAAAGTCGACATTTTGTCCTGATGGTGGCGCTGGAGGAAAAGTCATGAGGTCACCAGTCTGACAGGGTTCATCTTCTGAGGACTGTGAACAATCTGCCAAATATATTTCAAGATATGTTGCCTTGGAGTAAAATATTGAGCGGACATACGGACGAACAGATGTGGTTTAGCCCTGCCTGTCACTACACTGAGGAAACTTTTTTTTTTCAGTTTGAGAAATATTTTGCTATTACAGGGCCTGGGAACATAGGGTGGACACTAGGTTAGCTAGTAGCCTGTATCTGACTTTCTAAGATAAAACTAGCCATTCTAGCCTGTAACTATCCAGGTAATCCAGCTTGTTAGCTAGCCGCTGATTATCAGAAACCATGAATGGATCATTAATGGGTGAAAAAACAATTTATAATACTCATTTATATTTGACCAGAAAACCCCTCTTCGCCAGTTAGGTTTGCTCCAAAATAAAAAAAACTGTGGTCCTTTGGCTCCACCCACTGAGGTTTAGCTCCGCCCATTAGATTCTTTGCACTTCCAGATGTTTGTACAACTAAAACTCCAATCTTTTCGCTAAAAGCTAGTCTCTCTCACTCTTCCCTGCCTTCGATAGCTTGTTAATCTTCTCTCTCCCTCCTCAATCAATAAATCCTTACTTCCTTATATCCCATGTTTTATTAATGGCATATGATGATTATGCAGAAATAAGAATTACAATTATAGATGAAAATGTCCTGATAGAGAGCATTCATACACAAGCTAATTATCTCTACTGAGAAACCAAAGAAAATCAAAATGGATGCATATTCATGATTGCTCATCTCTCCATAGATTCAGACAGTAGCTTCAGTTTGGTGTGGTGCTCTCAGGCATTTATGAGCTATATCTACATTTGGTCTCTTCCGTTCTGTTGATGCCTACTAACTATTAATTAGACAGTAATTTGTAAGTAATAATTTAATGGGTTACCCACTTTAACTCTCACACCTTCTGTTCCCCGACTACCAGCCCACTCGCTCACTGTTTTCTCTCCCACTCTCGACAGGTTATTTTTAGCTGCGTCCAGAGGGAGAGGAAACGTCACGGAGCTCTATAGATCTGTGATGTAGAGGAAACAAGGAGGAAGAGGAGAAAGCAGGGGAGCATTCACAATAGGAGCTCATCTGAATATTCATAGAAATCTTCACAGTTGTGATCACAGAGGCGCTGAGATGTCGATGAGTGCGGCCGCGTTTCAGAGAATCAATAGCAGCCCGCACCGCTGAGTGTGTGGACAAGGCTAATCAGCATGCTAATGAGAAGTTACATAGGACAAATGTGATGGAGAAATGTTTGATGGGTTCCTGCTCTCGGACAAAAGCAAGGATATTCTTGGTGGTTCAAAATATTGTTTTCTCAAGTGTTGGCATCCTTTGAGGGCTTTAGGATTATATCCAGATCTGTTTATTTCCCACCTGTGGTGAGAACAAATTGGATTATGAAATCCTGTTTGCCAGTTGTTCCATTTTTAAAACACGTTAAATAATATAAGTAGAGAAAATTACGGAGTTATCACGTATATGATGCATTACTGGATTTAAAAAAATACATACATGTGTTCAAAAGCACAGATGTCACGTTCTCACCTTACATAAAATGCTTATAATAGGCGACTCTGGGCTTTTTCTGAAGTTGCTTGAAAATTTTAGAGTCATGGGTTTCTGGGCTTGTTTTAAAATGTGGTTACTTGAAAATCCTATCTATTTTTGAACATTTCTTTCATTTTATTGATCCCTACACAATACCCACCTCACACAGTGTTACTCTGAGAGAAATCTCTAATTTTGGATCGCTGACTTCATCCAACTGGTGGTGTTAATGAAAGGGCGAAAATGTGAAATTAAACACTGTAATTAAGTCTTACTATTATCCAAAACTAAAAAAAAGTGTGGCCCAACTCTTTTAAAAGTAATGGTTATTTAATGATTAAAAACTATTTTTAGCACTAGAATCTCATCTTGAAACATAACTCAACATAAACATAGATCAAACAGCAAGAGATATGGGGGGAAATCTTAAATTATCGCCCAAAGCACCACAGCTGCATAAAATCACAGAGGACACACTGTTACAGCATTGTCTTTTTTTGAAAAAATGAATACAAAACATTCTTACTGGCCTTGTTTGTGAGAATGAGGTTGCTTATTTATTTTGTGAGTGTTGGAAACATTGCTGGAATGCTAAACTAAGTACGGCTAATGATTTATGATTTCATAGCAGCTCCAAAATGCACCAGAAACTAAACCTCAGCAAATACAGAAATGCATAATAGAGGAACACTTGAGAATAGAAACAATCAATATTCTTGTCTAGTTCTAGTTCTCAATCTAGTCTGGTTATGGATTTAGGCCTTAGTTATTTATTATTCCCCTGTTTGACCTCCATGATGGTGCATTTTCTAGATTTCTATACTGTAGACTGAGTGAAAAGAAAAGGAAGATAATGGCTCATTCCTCCATGCAGCTTCCTTGATTTATTGTATGGTGAGATTTTTTGGGTTTCCATTTCCGCTTCCACCCACCCTGCAGAATATGCCTCTCCAGAGAAAGAGTGAAGGCAAAAAACAGGTATTTGGCGAAATATGGAACTCTTGGAGGCAATACTCAATCATGTGAGACTTGTCCAAATCATCGGGACGATTCACAAGTTGTGCGTTCCAGCTCAAATTCAGATGGACAACTGGAGCAACCCATGATAGGATAGTGGGCGGGTCTTACTAGAACCTCGATTTTTTACAACAATCAGGGACCAGGTTTTCTAAATCCTGGGAACAAGGCTACCTCCAACATGGAAGCAATATGTCCCTTGAAACCGCCGCTAACCACTCTGCAAACACTGCAGACTGCTGCAGTGACACCAATTGGCATTTAAATTTTCCCCGCATGGTGAAAATAAACTGGCAAACCACAGCGTGTTTCCAAAAACAAATCTGCATTTAATTCAGTGCTTGCAAATAGGCTTCTATCAAGTTACAGTAAACAGCAAAAATGTACAATCTTATGGACATTTAAGAGAGACAGAAAAATAAACAACTCGACAAATATATTTGGTTTTTCTGGTCATCTACGAAAGGAATTGTATTAAAGTGTGGTGATGTCATGCACACCATAATAAAATACCCAAACCGACTTGACTGAAATAAAATTGGAAAAAAATCTCTCTTGGGCTACTCTATTACTGGCACCGGTATAGTGCTGGACAGCTTACAGTAACTGCACCTATTACAGAGGAATATCGACAAGTAAAAGGCACTGAAAGAAAAGCTGGGCCATGCCAACGAACTGAAAGCTAGTTGATCACTTGAACAATTGAAGAGTTTCATTCCAATATTACATTTATATCCGTTTTCCCAAAATGTAATTTCTGATTGATGAATTTCAGATCCATCAATCAGCACAAGGAATAAAACCCCAATCAAAAAAAAAAGACTTTTTGAGTATGACTCATAATAACAACCTATAATGTGCTTTACTCACATGGCAGCCATAATTTTTTGAGGTTTTCAAATCGTGGATATCTCATTTTGGAATGAAACTATTTCAATTGATAGCAACAGACTGGAACTCATTACAATTCGCTGAGACAGAAGTAAATAGTCTGACACAGTCAACCCGCTCAGAGAAATAGATACTATGTGTCCAAATGTCTTCTAGTTAAAATAGATTATACATAAATAGTCTTTACAGTCTATACAAGGATGTTCGTAAGACGTTTACAGCAAGAGGTACATTCAGAAATGTGGCTACTTTCTTGGTTAGACAGTACCGATTTATGATATGTCGTTTAGCATAATATTCAGTGTTGAAGGAGTTTGTGTATAGTTTAATGGATACGTGACTGTGAGGGATTATTTTAGATCATTTCAGGTTTTATGAACAAATCGAGTAAGCACCCCATGAAACTGGAAAATCGGCTTGAAGGAGGAGGAGGAGGAGGAGGAGGAGGGGGGAGTATAACAAGGCTAAGAAGATTAAATGGCCAAGTGTGTTTTTTTACAAGCGCACGCACACACACACATACACACACACACATGCACACGCATTTACACACTTTACCAGTTGTTGCTCCACATGACTGTACTAGCCAGGCTGTTAATTACAAAAAATGAGCTCCATACAAAATCACATGTGATGCCCACTGATGTTTTATGTCAAACAGATTGAAAAGTCAGCAAATCAGACACAACAACATCGCTACAGCTGGCAGGAAGCTGCTGGGTTTCCCTCTAAATCACTCTCCCTGCTGCTAAGGTCTAGTTTCCCCATCAGAATATATTTTACAATCCATCATAAATTATGCTATTGTAGCCACTGTGGTCCGACTTTGTCCTGCGAAGACTTGGTGCCTTACAGTCCCACAGCACGTTTCTCTGTAAGTCACAAGAATGGGATTTCATTCTGTTTGTCGCAGGCTTTTAAAAGATTTTTACCTACATATATATCTTTCTCAATTGATACTGGATTATTCTATTTCTGTAACCATTCTCAAGCTTTTCCGTAAGTCAAAGCAGTTGGTTGCTAACGGCAACAAAACAATAATTCACATCACCCGCCGCTAGCTGGATTCTGACTTTTCTCATCTCTTAATACTTTTCTGATCATCCTTAAAAGATGTTGATATATCCGCCAACGAAACTTAAATTACAACAGAGGAGTTGTAGGTTAGCTAGGTCGTGGTGAAATTCTCCGTTGGGAAAAAGATTACAACGCTGGAGTTCAGTTGCTAAGCAACACGGAGACTCAGCTGCTGGCAGCGGGTCACATAGGTTATCTGCACCAAAGCGTTTGCCATCTATATAACTGCTCAACTTCAAAACGGATAAAGAAACCAAATAACCCAGTATCAATACAGAGAAAGAGACATATTTAAGTAAAAACATCTTAATTTTAAATAGCCTGTGTTGAATGCAGAATTAATTTTACACATGTAGAAATTGGAACCGTAAGGACACAGCTACGTCATGATTTACTAAGTCACTTGCGAGGTCTGTGCTCGCTAACTGCTACATCTTGGCCCCGTCCCGAGGAGGAATCGTCTGAAAAGTTTTGCACTCTTCTCCGATGTTGCAGCAGAATGGTCGGGTAGCTAGTTGGCTGACTTTTTGAGCTGTAGTAGTTTGGTTCTACTGTGTGATGTTTAAGAAAAAGTGATTTATAGATAAATGCAGGAGAAATGCATGAAGGTCGGCTCCCACAATGGCTACCACTGTAGGTCATAAATCAAATTTGCAAAGAATGACACTTGTTTTCAGTCCAGGATCTGCGCCAAGGGAGGAGTTTACTTTCCATTTTTTTAAATCCAGCATATTGTATAATCCTTCCCTGGAGAGTAGGAGAAAATGAAAATGGAGGAGAGAAAGAAGAGAAGGAATCGATTTCTCCTCTGTGAGAAAAGGGGATGTTTACATCTGAATGACCGGTGGCATCAGCTTGGATCAGAGGGATGGAGGGGAAGGGGTTTGCAGCGGAGAATAGGTAGGTAGGTAAGAACAGACAGACGGTTTTTGTTGGTCTGCCTGGAGTGGGATTCCCCTCAGCGTTCTTCATTCTGTCACTGCGCCGAAACGACGCATCGGTCATCCATGACAAGCCTAAGCCAAGGTGAAAGACTTTTCATCTGGAGAGCGCAACCCGCCGGCTCACAAAGCTTCACACTTCACAGATTTCTGTCTCTATTGATCCACTGTTCCTCTTAACGGATAGTTACCCACAGGAAAACCTTGGTGGGGGGAAGGTGGAGCGTCGACCTTTGCATCTTATAACACAAACAGGAGAAAAATAAGGAAATGAAAGAGTGATTGTATGGAGAATTTTATTTTTTAACTCTTATTTCCCCTGCTTCATTTTCAGATTTGAATTTTCACACCTGAGAGCTGCCCAGTACTGCCCGTCTTCTAACATTTCCTTAATGAGCAGTGTCTTTCAAGCTAAACGATGCCTCAGCAGTGTTTGTTTGGGAAGGGGAAAGCATGACTCATTCGCCTCCCCTCGCCAGATTTACCAGGTTTCAACCCGGCATCCTTCTGGTCACGAGCTTCTTCAACCGAGAGGCTGCTGTTTCGCTATTTCGGAAGATTGTCTCTCTGAAAAAACAGCACAAGTTTCCCTCTGACTGACGGAGGCTGATCCAGATGTTCTCAGCAAGGCGTCAGTCAGACAGACTGTGCATCGTACCGCACACGAAGCCCCCAGACGTGGGAGGGTGCCATCTGCCCTCTACCTCAGGTGTTAAATCAGTCACATATGCAGGATTCTGCCACTGGTCCCGTTTACCAATCGCTCATACATTTTCCCTGACACAGAGAGGTCAGTCCTGGAGAAATACGATCTATTCAAGTCCCCTGAGATCTCAATCAGGTAAATCCAGTCCCCGTTTGGAAAGAAGAAGTCAAAGGAGAAGCGGGACGGGGAAATCTAATTTCTTGATCCCCTTTATCTCCTCAGGGGTGTTTAAATGAGAGCTATGATGAAGTGACATTTCAGGTATCCACTTTGTTCTTCCTGGTTAAGTCGGGGTAAGTGTTTGACCTCTTGTCCTCATTCGGCACCATCACGAAGCTCCCCAGGGACCTAAAGATTATTAGGGCAGTCCTTCATCTATCTGTCGCCTTTCTGTTCTCCATCTCTCTGTCCTAGTTCAGAGAAGAAAAGTTTGGGCATCCATTTGTTTGTCCGTTGCTCTCATTAACACCTCCAAGTGTCCCGTCCAGGCTCAGGGGGTGGGAGGAGCACCTGCGTGTCCACCCCTCCGTCCCGTCACCCCTCCATCACAAATTCCCCTGCTCTGCGCTGAAGAACCCTCCCTCCTTCTTCTTCCTCCTCCTCAGTCTGTGGGACCTCCAGCACACGGCGGCCACGAGCAGCATCACCACGCCGACGCACAGCAGCGCCACCGACACCACCTTGGTCTGGGGCAGCGTGTTGAAGGT
>OMKZ01013020.1:3879-20513 GCA_900302535.1 Neoniphon sammara
ATATTAGAACAGCCTTATTGGAGTGGCGTATAGCCAGAGTAAATATTCACATGTTCGCATGGTTAGCCTCAGTGACATCTAGTGTCTCAATCGGTTAAGCCTGTATATAGCCTCACAGATGCACAAACATGCAAGACTCCACCAGCACTGACCAATCCAGAGCACCTAATAAAATGAATTGGATTAAAAAAGAACAGAGTGGAAATGAGAAGAAAAGAGCGGGGTTGTACCTGTAAATTGTTTAGTTTTTTAAATAGTTCTGTAGGTAGAGTCATCAACAGGTTGTGGGAGAGGTCCAGCGTTACCAGGCCATTCAGGTCAGAGAAAGCCTCAGGGTCCAGCCTGCAGTGACAACACAGTAGTAGTAGCAGCAGCAGCGTGCTGGCAGTGGTGGTGGTAGTAGTAGTACTAGGACTCGTAGTAATGCCACAAGTAGGAGTAGTAATAGTAGCTGGATTAATAATAATATTAAAGGAACCATACACATGCCATCTACCGTCACTGAAGCAGTTACACTGTTAGCCAATCAGTTACAATTATGTATAAACAAGCATTGCAGTATTCACCCAAGGTTTATCACAATCCAATCGTCAGTTTCTAACTTAATGTATGTGACAAATGACTGAAGAAACTAAGACTGCTCATCCATAGTTGGAGACATAAATGATTAGGGTAATTGGTTGTGACACAAATGTGGTATATTTGTTGTTTACAAATAGATTTTTCTTTTCTTATTTACCAGCTAATTTTATTTCTGGAGAGATGTAGTAGTCTGAGGTGAGGCACTACAGAGAAGTACTTGGCTGGTATGGTTGTCACCAGGTTATTGTCCAGGTGGAGTTCAGCCAGTCTGGTATAACTGGCCAGGGCTAGCTGGTCAGTCTCATTCAGAGCGATCAGGTTCCCCTCAATGACCAGCTTAACAATACGTTGAGGATAGTCACAATGAGGAATAACTTGCAGAGCCCTGCTGGTCAAGTTCAGAACCTGTTGATGAATGAACAGTTTGTGAACTGTTGGGCATTACACCAGATCAAGTATTAATGTCTTCTATAATGTGATTTTTATCAAACTTTTAACAATAGATAAACACAATCTGAATAAACATCTAATGCACAGTTTTACTTAAAACATAAATATATGAAAAAGTATAATTGTGTCATCCAGGAAATAAAGCTTATTTTACTATTGCTGCTCACTGTCAGCTCAGTGTAAGCCAACCAAAATTGCTAAAGATAAATTTTATTCCCACCAGTCCATCCCCTGTCGCATTTTTTGTGCCATGTTCCAGCATATTCGTCGTCATCATGCCAGTCAGCCACAGTAGTACCACTAGTTGCCAGCACATTGCCACAATCGTTCTGCCCTGAAAGAGAACAACCACACAGCACTCTGGGTAATGGTTATGTCACACTCCAGACCGTTAAAACCTGTCCTAACGAGGACAGCTCTGGCTAAACAAGTGGTCTGTTTGACAGGCTGAATCTGTTTACTCTAAGGTGGACGTCACCCACATGAAGAAGAGTGATCGCAAATTGTCCATTCTGCCATTTATCCAGAAAGCTGGGTGTTCTGTTTTTTCTTGCTCCATAGAGAACCCACAGTTTACATTTATATTCCAAATGTATTCTGACATGACATTATTATAAATACACACCGCAAAAAGAGCACCAAAATAAATATCTATAATTGAATGTAAATGCTCTTACAATTGGTTGCTCTTTTAAGTGTTGCTACTTACTGTAAATCACTCTAGATAAGAGTGTCAAGTAAATGGCTAAAATGTAAACTGTTCTTACTATTGTATTGTGTGTTATCTTACATTTGAACCTTACTCTGTTACTACATGGTAATGTTGGATAATAACCAAATATTAATTGAAATTCTTACCTGAACCTCAACAAGCACAAGCTGAATTCGCCAACTGCCACCTCGAAGTTGCCAGCACAGCAGGACCTTTGTTCCCTGTTGTAAAAACTAAAGCCTGACCTGAACTGTATTATGCTGGCTAAACATTGATGATTTAACGAGTCGGTATTCCTTCACTTTTTCCCTCCTGCTTGTTGCTTGCTTGCTTTCCTCCAAAACATCATTAAGCCTTTGGCTGGAAATGCCTTTCATTTAATACCAAGAATAATACTTTAGACATTTGTATGAAGTATTTTAAAAGTTATAACCTGTCCTTAAGGAGGATAGAAGTATAGAAGGAAGGAAAGAACAAGGAAGAACATGAGGGAAGAGGGGAGGAAGAATGTAAGGCTTGGAGGGAGGAATGAAAACAGAAACTCAAGGTTCAGAACGAAAGGTTCAGAACTTCCAGAATTATCACTGATTGCAGTAAATTAACATATATATATGTTAGGGAAATTGCTAGTCCATTTACACCACGTAGCGGTCAAAGTTAATAGAGCAACAGAAGCGCTGTTATTGTAGACATATTAATGCTAGAGTGTGTGTGTGTGTGTGTGTGTGTGTGTTTGCAGGAGGGAGGAAGCCATCAGGGCTATCGAGGAGGAGATCAGGAGAGAAAGGCGAGTTGCTGATGAGGTTGTCAAGGCGATGCCAGCTGAGAAACAGGACAAGTACATGGCCATGACAACAACCAATGAGGAGCTGCTACAGGTATCGTGTAACTGTAGCGTTTGTCTAGTACTGTTGGGTTGGGTTGTCCTGAAGTGCAGTGAGATTTGAATCGATGAAGAGCTGTGTGCAAGTGCCGATGCAACTTCTTGAAGTGGCGATGTTCAGGTTTTTCATCTTAATATAAGTGTTTGAAAATAACATTTTGCTTTTGCAATTTAGCCATTAGTCACAAAGTCACTGCATAACAACACACGCACACAGCCCTGCAGCTCACAAACACACACAGGCACATCATTCCCAAGAGGCATTAAGTGAGGCCCTTTCTCCTTGCATAACACAGCTATAGGAACAAAATATTTATCTCAAAAGTGTTGTTCTCACCCAAATGCTAGCCAAATGGAGAATAAAACTAACATAATAATAATAATAATTCATTTTATTTATAATTGCCTTTCAAGTCACCTAAGGCCACTTTTAAAATCCTGATAACAGTCAATACGTAGTAAAGATAACAGTGGGAAGATAAAAAAATAACAATAACAAAAGAACAGTAACAACCATAAAGTACATATATACACATAAAATAATACATTTATAATTAAGAAGCATCAGGAAATGAGACAGGACTGCTCTGTGGATCGTCTCTCCCACTCACAAGGGGCTTTTATTCTCTCAGTCAGGCCTTTGACACAGCGAGCTTCGAATTATAAATATTTTAGCAGTGGCAGACCATCACTTAAGTGTGGTGCTCATACTTATCAGTTTAGTTAGGATACAACAATGACCAATTACATGAAAAAAATGAAATTACATGACAGGAAAAATCATATAAATTATCAGCTTGTCTCCAAAGCATAAGCTACCAGGAGGCTGCTATGTGCCAGTAATTGTTGCTGTTGTAGTCTTACTGCAGTCGTTACTGTAAAAGTGCAGGATCAGAACCACTTCTATCACCAATAAATGTGCATCTCTCACTTTCCTTCTCCTCGTCTCCTCTCCCCTTTTCTCCTCTTGTCCAGGAGCTGTCTGTGCGTCAAGAGGAGTTGGATATCCTGCTGACTAGAAAGGAGGCCTATGAAGCCGTGAGTGTGGTCAAAGGGCAAAGGCAGGATCGGAGGAATGGGTGGATGGAGTGGGAGAGGGCGAGTGGAAGGGAGGAAGGAGGACAGGAGTGAAGAATAAGTAGTAGTGGTAGTAGTAATAGCAGCAGTAATAGTGACAGGAGTTGTTTTATCTTTCCTGTGTGCAGGAGCTGTCCCACTCTCAGATGAAACAGGAGGCAGTGCGGCTCCATGAGACTCTGTCGGTGCTGCAGGCGAGGCGTGACGCCATGGAGGCTGAAGACAAAAGCCTGGGCTCCCCCCAGGAGGAGAGAGAGAAATTATTTAGACAGGTTGGCTTTGCAACTAGCTGAAAGATGGCTAATAATGACAAGAATATTACTAGACTAAACTAAATCTCCAACAACAATAAAGCGAGACTAAACTACAGTAAATTAAAGGTGCTACATGTATTGTTTTTAACTAGAATATATCAAAATCAGATTAAATGTGATTGGTTTAATTACATAAAATAAATGTGACCATATTGAAGATAATTGATAGCCATGATCTTATGTTAGTATTATTGTTAGTGCAAGTATTTTCTTAAAATTAAGAACACATTCCTCACAAACTCCTTTTCTTCCTGTCCTTCACCTTTACTGAGGAGGATATTGGAAGTGATTTTTTTCCCCCATCAGCCTTTCCGTCTTTCCACCATTTGCTGCTGCCAGAAACTCTGAAAGGTTTAGTTCTGTTTGTGCTGGGAGAACAGCACCCTCTTCTGGTTTTGTGCTGTAAAGCAACTCCCTCCGTGCCATAAAGCAATGACTTCCCACTGTATCTCACCTGGTTGGTCACAATGTAAAATGCCGTTTAAAGGCCAGTAGAGGTTGCCTGATGGTCTCATTTGTTTATAGTGATTATACTAATCTCTCTAATGTGGTAATAGCTCATTGTTGTGTAACTTGACTAATATTAAAGTTTATTGAAACTACACCAGACCAACCCAAGGTATGTGTATCCCAGCTAAACCAAACTGGACTAAAGTATATGAATCTAAACGTCACATTGAAGGAAAATAATTTAGAGTAAACTTAAACATTTAATAAAACAAAACCAAGCTAATGTTGCACAAAGGAATTTTGTTCTTTGGTGGATAGAGTACCTTCTCACTGTCGTTTAGGAGCGAGTTTAGGAGATAGTTGTGATTTTGGTTTTCAGTTTTCTGTGGAGAAGATTTCCCATGAGTGACCAAACCAACAGCAGAATGTAATTTAGGCAAATATCCTGAATGCTCAATGTATCGATTGATGGGATGCTCTTCTTTATTTTAACCCCAGTTGATGAGGCTGGTATTTTTACATTAAAAAATTGCCTAGTGCAGCTTTAACATAGATTATTAGATTTAAACTAATCTAGTAAACACTTGATTTGAGCTCCAGTTTTTGCTTTTCAGGTGAAAGAGGACAACCAGGAAATAGCCAGCATGGAGAGACAGTAAGTATTTGAATAATCCACAACATGATTTGATGAATCTTTAGGGAATGTGTTTTTACACTGATATCCATTGATACCTAAAACTAAACTTTTTGAGCACCAGCAGGCCAAAAAGTCCCCATGCTTCAAGCAGCAACATCTCAGACACCGCACATCACTATCATTTTGTCTTATTTATTTTACTCAGTACCATGAGAGCTACATAAAAAATCTAGTTAAGTTAGTTAAAATAAGATTTCTGAGATCTATACTGATTATTTCTCCTTGATTTTATTAATCACAGATTTGATAACAGTGCTTATTCAGCTTTCAAAAACATGCTCCTCTCCACTGCATTCTGTCTCCTCAGTTCTCCTCTCCTCTCTGTAAAAGACAAATGACAGACAATGAGAAGGTTACCAAATGAACTCTTCATATGTATTGGAATTCTGATATTAACATGAAATAAATGTATATTTACCTTTGAAAAAGAGAGGGTTGACACTGCATCTTCTTCTCTACTCTCCACTGCATTTGTCTCCTCACTGCTCCTCTCCACTGCATTGTTTCTGCTGCATTGCTGCAAATTATGCATGTTACCAAAAACAGTACTTTTTATTGTTACAAATAAATCTAATCTCACTTTAGGTATTTTCATTACAGACATTATAATGTTTATCAACAATGCTTTTACTTTACTAAACGTCATTAATGTCAATTCACCCACATAACACAGTTTCATAGCAATTTAAACTACTAAACAACTGAAAATTAATGCAACATGCTAATTACCCAAGTAAAATGATTGATGGTAATTACCATAGAAAGTACACCTTGTACTAATTTAATGCTATGGTAACAGGCAGTTATTGTTGTTATTTTATCATCATTATTATTAGTACTAGTAGTAGTAGTTGTAGTAGTAGAGTATAATACACTGCATACATTTCAGTTTCAGTTTGTCTTTACAGGAGACTCAACTTTGTAAAACTGAGCACCAGATCAAAACATGACGAATATTCTTAAAGACACCAGTGATTTGTCAGAGGTCTTAAGTCCTGCTGTAATTACTTGTATATTTACCAATAGGTAATGCAAAATCAAACGGCAAGAATTTTAATGGAGATTGGTCTACTTAGCCTGACGAGAACCTCACAAGCTATTTAAATTTGACAGTCATTCATGTTGACTCACAGACACTGTCAGTGTCTGTGATAGATTTTTGAAATCTGCGTTCCCCCCCATTTCCACCACTGACTATCACATACTATATATTATCATTATATTGTTGTGTAATTATATTGCTGTGTTTGTTTAGGCTGGTGGAGACCAGGGAGAAGGCCAGTCAGATCAGCGAGGAGATCCGACAGCTGGAGCATGATACAGAGGAAGCCCACGGTAAGACACTGGACCGCTGCTTTACTGACTGACTAGCTGGCTGGTAAATTGACCAATTTTCTGACTGACTGCTATACTGATGAGTTTTACTGATACCACCTGGTTTACTCACCAAGTGGTTAGCTTACTGATTTGTCAATTCACTGACTGGCTAGTTGATTGGCTGGTTTCCTAACTAGTTGACAAGTTTTGTAAGTTATTAGCGAAAGGAATACTCAAACAGCTAGGGCAGAATATCCTTTTTCTGACTTATTCAGACTGAGACAAGATGTTCGTTACCATTTTCACCTCTGTATGTTCTCTGATCAGTTCCTATGGATAGCATAAACACTTGAAGTCTACAGGAATCATTAGCCTCCAACTCCAGGAGTCATAGCAAACTCCGAAGCTGTCTTATTTACACGACGTATCATGTATTTGAAATAAACGTCTTGGATTTTTTTTTAACGAGTTGTTTTAAGAGAAGTTAGATGGTAGGAACTATGACCACTGAAAACGTGTTCAGCAGTTGGTCAATGATCTTAGACTGACTAGTTTACGTACTGAGTGACTGACTGATTAACTGACTGACTGAATGGCTGGTTGACTATTTCTGACTGACTGCATACCTGGGTGACTGCCTCTCATCTCAATCCTGTTTCAAAGTCTTCTGTTCTTTTTCTTTTGCTCTTTGCTTCCTGTTTTCCACCTTAACAACCAGGTGGTAAGACAATGAACAGTTACGCTGCAATAAACCTGTTCATCTATTTTAGTATGTGGACTGCATTAGTGCTAAAGTGGTACTTCCTCATCCAGTGTCTGTCCTGCATTAGCACTGTAGTAATACTGCGTCACCCTGTAGCTGTGGTACAGTAGTAGGCTGCCATATTTATTCCTGAGCTACTATCAAATTGACCAGTGATCGTAGACACATTACCTAATCCATGCATGCAGGCACACACACTTTGTAGCAATCCTATCAGATTATTAGATATCTTTACTAGTTATGTTTGTGTGTGTGTGTGTTTGTGTGTGTGTGTAACCAACTATTTTGTTTTTGTCTTCCCTTATAGGGGAGTGTCACCAGAAGTACAAGGAGCTGAAGAAAAGGGAGGAGGAGATTGACCGTGAGTTCAACTTCTCAACACTCAATGAGCTCTCACGTTCAGAGGGAGGGTTGAACTTCAATGTGTTTCTGAAGGCAGATAACAGTATTTTTGGAGTGAAGCAGCTGATGGCTGATATTTTATGCCTGTATAAATACAACCGTTCTCATGCCACCAAGTGTCAAATGTTTTTCGTGAGGATGGAAAAATCTCTGAAACAGCATATAGAGGATGGGACACAAATAAGCCACTGAAAACCAGGTTGATCATTTTAAAAGTAATCATGATGATAATGATGGTGAAGCACAGATCTTCACATATTTTAAAAAATGGGTTTAATCCATAAAATAAAAGGATAAAATTAAAATGGTAGACAGGTAGATTTCATTTGCTTTCCCCAAAGATGTTCAGCTGCTAACTTATTAATATATAAAACCTATGTATATACTATATATGTATATATAAAATTGGACTGGTAGTCAAATGGGCTCTCTTGTACAGGTTTGCTGAATATTAATATAAATGTGTTTATTCTCTGTATTTATCAGTACACAGGATATGATGTTACTATTCCCTGTGCTCTAATCCAGCATGAGCCTTCCTATAGAGGCCCATGTTACAATGTATCTTGATTATGTTTACCAGTCATCTATCATGTAAATAATACATGATTAATGTAATTTCTCATTTGTAAAATATATATATGTAATGGAAAAGAGAAAAGTGGTAGAGATCACAGTTTATCCTCTATATTCCATACATACTTCTTTCTTTGTTTCTTTCTTTCTTCCAGGGTTCCTGGAGTCTTTCGAGGAGGCCAGGGTTCAGGAGCAAGAGAAGATGACACAGACCCAGGAAAACATCGTCTCCCTCCTGGAACACTGCAGCAGGGTGAGGAGATGTAGGGGATGAGAGAGAGCGGGGGACTAATACAGAGAAAGAAGGAAGGCGCAAGGAATGTAAATAAGGGAGTAATGGAGGGAAGGGGAAGTGAATGACAAGATGGGATGAAAAAAGGTGTAAAAAGATAGAGGAGCGATGCAGAGATGGAGTTAAAGAGGAGGCGGGAAAGATACAAAATAGTTTAGAGGAAAGAATGAAAGAGGAAGGGGAGGAAGGATACAATGTTTTGATTTGACTGTGTGTGTGTGTGTGTGTGTGTGTGTGTGTGTGTGTAGAACATGGCACGGCTGCGTCAGGTTGACATGGTGACAGCCAGCGAGCTGAAGAGCATGCAGGAGGTGCTAGTGACCAAGGAGACGGAGGTGGTCCAATCAGAGAGCACTGCCAGGGGTCTGACAACGGGTCAGTGGCACATACAGATGCACTCGCATACACACATCCTGGAGGTAAATGCCACCATGAGCTATGCTTGGGTAGCTGCCATACTAACCAAGACAATGCTAATTTTGAAATGGTAAAAATGGTACAGTCTATAGGTAACTAACAGTGCTAACTTCTTAGCTAATTTGCTAATTAAGGAAATGCCAAAATGTTAAAGGAATACTCCAACGTTTAGAGCAAAATACCATTTTTCCGACTTATGCAGACTGAGACAAGATGTTTGATACCATTTTCACCTCTGTACCTCCACTGGTTCAGTTCCTATGGGTAGCATTTCGTCTTAGCTTAAAAAGGGTAAAGGGTATTTTGCCCAAAACGTTGGGAGTATTCCTTTAACTTGAATCATGTCCCACCATCCAGAGTCCCAGCGTCTCCAGCAGGACCTGGACAAGGTGCAGCAGCTGGAGGGGAAGATCACTGGTGAGCTCAGCACCCTGAAGGAGCATGTCGCCAACATGGACAAGGAGCTTCACACTTACCGCGACCTGGACGCCCTGAAGCGCGCAGCAGAAGACAAGAAAAAGGTAAACCAAGCTGTACTGGGAGGCCTGAAAGACACAAAAAGGCTAAATCTCTCACACGTTAAAGACCTTTGAGTATTTTAGCAAGATTTCAGTGTACAGGATTAACTGGAATAATTCAGCACTACTGCAGTTCCCATAGGCAAAATAAGCAAGCAAACAGTCACATTAAGCACCCCAGTGGTCCTTGAGTTCACATATTTAAGTATAACCATCTTATCATTCAAGTGATAATATAACTACATAAAAGCTACTACATAAACTACATAAAATCACAAAAAACTACATAAAATCATGTAGAATTGTGTATGAAGAGGTAGAGCATTCTTCCAGTTCTTTTCAGTCACAGATATCCATTATTAAATTCCATTACATAAACCATAAACCATCCATTTGTGTTTTGTTGGATACAGCCTAACTATAAATTAAGCATGTCTTTCTGGTTTCTGTGTAGAGACTGCAGGAGGACCGTATATCCCTGACTCAGCGTCGGGACTCATTGCGGCAGCTGTTACAGGACATGAACCAAAATTACGAGGCTTTGAAGACCAAACTTCAAGAAAACGAGACCCACGCTCAGGTCAGTGCCTTTTAAACTTTACATTTATATAAAAGTGCAAATAGTGCAAAAATATTTTTAACTGCTGTGATACTGTATTTTTCATGTTTCCACCATAATTATAGTTAGATATAAGCTCATGGTGTAAGCTCATGGTTTTTTTTTAATTGACGATGATTATTGTTTTTGAAACATTCCTGTCATATTTGCAGTTTGTATTTTTATTATTAAAAAAACAAATTACTGTAATATAATAATTTTAGAATGGGTTCTTTTTTTTTTTTTTGTTTTTTTTTTTTGGTATATTTATCATTTCCTACTTTATTTTATCTTATTTTGTCTTGGGAGTTTGCCCAGTTCCATACATGGCTAATCTGTATTATCTGTATTGCTATGTGTGTGTGTGTGTGTTGGTTTCTGCAGTTGGCTAACCTGGAGCGCAAGTGGCAACATTTGGAGCAGAACAACTTTGTCATGAAAGAGTGTATCCTAATCTGAGTTACAACCTGCTGCTATTTGTTAGTCACTGCTTTATTAAAGACATCAGCTGGGTTAAGAATACAGAGTTACAATGGTAAAAGAGGCCAGTGCAGTGCAGCTGCTTTTCTAACATACAGGCTTGGTGCTGTCAGGACCTAAATATCTTTCTGATATCAGTTCAAAATCGTTGCTGTAGCTGTTGGAAATAGAATTTCCATACTGAAACCGTCAAGCCTACAAGTCATGCAGGAAGAGTTTACATCAGTTCATTTAGAGAAGCAGAACTTGCCCAGCTTAAAGCAACCCATCTGCAATCCTGGTCTTCTTCTTTGATCCCAGTGTTTCTTCACAGTGGCACAGAACTAATATTTCCCGGGGGCGTCCTTTTGATCTGAAATAACTGAGGAGATAGTTGGCAATTTTAATCCTGTGGAAATCTACCATGTCTATAAAATAAAACAAATTGCTGCAAATTTCCCGCAGCGTTTCGGTGAGGACAGAGGTCCCCTCATAATAGTAACTGAGAGTGAACCGAGCTCTTAGTTTCAGCCAAATTTTGTTTCGGATGCACATTCTTTTTCTTCATCTAGATGCATGATGTCCATCCTCTTTTCTATCTCCAGTCATGAATAGGAAGCAGTGAAGTATAGAGAACGAAGGAGTTTTCCTTTGCTCTATCAGGAAGAAACAAACTGTAAAAACGTACCTTATTCAGTTGTATCCAGGGCACCAATAGTTTCAGCAAATTTTATTGTCCCATATGAATGTTTTTCATGAAACAGAGATTGGGATTCCCATATATTAGCTCTTTGTGATGATTCAAGACCCTGCAATTCATTGCCAGTCTTAGTGATCTTTCCTTAACTAGCTTCCATGTCAGTCATTGCTTCTAAATCCCAGGAGAGTGACTACACCTCGGTTGCCAAGAATGTCATCCAACAAGTAGCTGACTACAACAAGAGCCTCATAGAGGCTCTGCAGAACAACAGGAGCTGAACGCACATCAACACAGACTGGGACCATTCAACCTGTTAGATTCAGTATGTCTTAAGTTTGTCCACAACTACTCAGTGTGACATGTTTATTTCAGCACATTTCAGCTGACTTGTTATTGATGTTGATATACAAAAGCATTAGAATGTCACCAATGTTTACAATTTCTAATAAATTATTAGTTTTTTAATGAGTTACTCTCAGCACTCATATTGCCACTCAAGCATTCAAAAAATAAATCTTGAGAATACAGCCCATAAAAGTGACATTGTTCTGTCAGCTGAACACTTAAGATGCTAACTGACCTTTAAAATACCTTACACTGTTTAGATGAAGTTTGTCACTATTTATGAACTATATTATGTGTGGAAGCATACATTAAATTCTGTTGCATTGGGTGTATTTTGCCTTACCAAGCTCAACGGGGAGACAGCACCCTTCACAGCTTGGCTCTGCCTTGAACCGGGACCCCACCCTCCACCCTCCAAAAGTGCACAGGTGACCTTTCTGACATGGGGGGTCAGAAGTCATGAAAAATACAGGCTGGTTTTCAGTAGTGTCCTTCAGTACTTAAAGGAATACTCCAATGTTTTGGGCAAAATACCCTTTATCTGACTTAGCCAGTTGTTTACCATTTTCACCTCTGTACGTCCACTGGTTCAGTTCCCATGGTTAGTATTTCGTGTTAGCTTAGCATAAAGACTTGAAGAAAAAAAATTACGAGAAGTTAGATGTTAGGAACTAAAGATGGTAGGAATTATAATAATTATAAAGTCAATGTGCAGTTATTTTTCTATTATGAAATTAAACATCACTTCAAACAGCAAGATCCTTGCAACAAATTTCTATACATTATGGTAATTTTGTCTACTTGTTGCAAACATTTTCTCATAAATGTGTATGTAAATGTGTACATGAAGTCTAACTTACTGAATTGAAAACATGCACTATCCATTTTTAACCTTACATTTTACACTTTTATCATTTCACTTTCTCTGTCACTATGTATCAGTTTTGTAAAAATAATTTTGAATGGTTTGATGGTTGACCTATTGAATAAAATTGCCTAAAAAAAATAAGTAAGGAAAACAAGTATCCAGCATCAATAAGTTAGTGAATGAGTATGATTTTAACAGTGACTAACGCACAACATAGTCAACTGCTTTTTACAGTGCAATTTCTTCGGGTTTTATTGATGCCTGATTATTCACACCCTTACAACAGTAAAAAACCCTGGCCTTTAATCATTTATGATAGAGAAATATTTCTACTGAACCGTTACTTTTAACAACTAAAACAAGCAAAAAAGCTGAGAGCAACACTTAAAATGCAAATGATTCAAGGCAAATACTCTATTTTTTATATTTATTGCTTTTACTTCCAGGAAAACAGATCAACAATTTGCATAAAATCCAAATTCTGCTCTAGAAATATATTTGACCTTTCCAGTACATAGATATCAAAGAGTACAGTAAACATTACAACTGAGGGTGGCAGCATAGTGACCCCCTGCAAATATACAGTACAGCATTTTTCAAACCATTTAAAAGGTCAACAAAGTTACGTTTGGGTTGTTCATCCTCATTATTTACACTAGTCATCCTCCAAAACACCGTGTGGTCCACATTTAGCTGTGGCTTCCCGTTTGCGATCACTGGATCCAGATCACCGCTGGATCCAGACTTCAGATCCACTTCAAGTCTCAAATGAGATCCAGGCAACCAAACCTGTTGAACCAAGCACTTTGACAGCTGAGGAAAAGAGCTTTCTGGAAAACTGTTTTGGAGATCATTAGGATTTGAAGTGTGGGGGTTCATGAAATGTGACAGAGCTTATTATATGAACAAAGTATGTTGTTTTGGTGCGTGGGGGTGTACATCCTTTTTACATCAAACAGAATCATATTCCAGAGTACAAGGCAACCAACTGTGACATCTCAGCTACCATCCTGACATCTTAAAAGCACTCCAGACCACTGACAGGGGGAAAGAAATGTATATGCATAGATTTTCGTTGCATTTAAACAAATGCACAGACATCGTGTTTGGCAATAATGGCTCTTATTTGGGGGTGTAAAATGCCAGGACAGAGAAAACCGAAAACAGCGGCGCTTCCGGCAAGACTTTCTGCCAGCTCTTGACTGCCAAAGCCCTGAAATGGCTCAAGAATCGCCTCAGCTTTCCCCATACGGAAACACCACCACAGCCCCCTAGGAAAGAGTTCTAGTTATGCCCTTCAGATAGCAATGCTCAGTATCAAAGAGTTATTTTGTGATGGAGTGTGACAACTTCTTCAACTTCTGCTTGACTTCCTAAGAAGGGACATGAACTGCTTGCTTCAATATACCCAATTGTGTCAACAGACCCATCAAAGATAGAAATATAGCTAGTTAGCCAACTTGGTGGTGAACTTTCGGCTCTGTGGTTGTGGCCGCACGATCTAGAAACACGTAACGTTGCTGCATTGCATTCTGGTCTATTGGTTCCAAGTGGAAAAACTGGGTTCTAGAAGAAGCTCTTTGACTGTGAGCGACTGACACATCACTGAAAAACCTTTTCTGTCATAGACCTGCACTGCAGCAACTACAATGCAGAAATATCTCCATGTGACATTATGTTCTCTGTGTTTGGTCACTTGTCCATAGGGCTAAGAAAAACAATAAATGGGCCCAGAAATGCAATATGCGAGAAAGTTTTAGGGGTGGATTTTTCCTTTTAAGACCACAAAGGTCTATGAGTAGGATGCTGATCTCAGTTGAGAGGGTGATGAAAAACAGTCACGATCATCCTGTCAGTCAGATCAGTGGCAAATAAAGACTTCACTGCTTGTGGGAAACCAGTATGGAGGTGAAAGAACAACACTGAGATAGAACTGGGCTGGCTGGTAAACGTTTATGACGCTAGTGCAGGGGTCAGAGGTCGATGGGGTCCTCTTCAATCATTCATTTTTTTCAGTTGAATTCAAACTGAATCTCGTTTACCAAAAAAAACATTTACCATAAAAAAGCCTCTCAACACCTGAAATACTTATATACTATACTAAAATAGTAAAAATGCTGTGTTTGTGTAAGACTTGCAATTTCATGTAAATTCGGGAACTGTTGAGGGTGAAATTGAATGAATGCTTACTTCAGGTTGGTTAGGTTGACGGCTGCTTTAGTGCACTTATGACACTTTTAGTGTTCCTGGTTCACTGTAGTGCATATCACCAAATGATGAAATTTTAAAATGGAAAACAAAAATAACAACAGAGCAGCAATTACCTTCTGACAAAACAGACATGATGTTTTTCAGAACCTCACACTAACTATGCACTTCACATTATATATCAAGTGGCAAAAATGCATGAAAACAAAACATTTTCCCATACAGTCAGATTCCTTAACTATTAAATGAAAAAGAGAGCAAAAAAGTGTACATTCAAAAACCTTGCAGTGAAAAACAAGAACAAGGAAAATGAAATCCCAGCATTTTGCTTACATTACTTTTTTTGATTCTTATTTTAATCAATTCAGACAATAAAATCCTTGAAGATTAGTAATGATGAAAGAGGAAGCATAAATATACTGTTGTGGGAAAACAAAAGAGTAAAAGTGTAGAAGTAGAACCTTTTTGGGTCGAGACGAGTCTTGGCTTCAACGGAAGAACGAAAGCCTCCCAAAACGGTCCCATCCTCCTAATCATTGAGTAATAAGTTAATTATTTCTAACCTTCAGTGCAAAAATACTAAAAATCAAACTGGAAGGGAAGGGATCGAAAGTTGTGTGCGTGCATGTGTGTGTGAGAGTGCGAACTGTCTCCGTGGGAACGAGACCGCTTCGCTCTCATTAGTTTGTGACAAGGTTTTCTCAGGCACAAGTACTCAGGCTTCGTCCGTTGAGCCCTTGGGCAGCTCACTCTTCCTTTCAGATTAAAATGCTCCACCTCATGTCTTGACGTGACAGAGGGTCTCCGAGACTTCGCAGAGAAATCGTCTGCAGAATTGTTTTTATCCTGAAGCGTAGAGAGGCTCCGCTGTGCTGCTTGACACGCCTCCCGGGAACAACAGAGGACCTACACTGTGGAACACAGAGGCAAAAAAAAAAAAAAATCTTCTTCCTCCTTTTTCTTCTTCAGTCAGCGTTGTCGAGTGCTTCTGAAATGTGGGAGGCTGCATATTTAAGCCGGAAACCACCTGCAATAAAACATGAACACAAGCATCAATAAAAGAACTTGAAAATCACATGGATCCCAGGTAGCTCCTTTATTGGCCAGAGTTCTGGTGACCTGTCATCCCACCAGATTTGAGATTTAGGTAGCAAGAGAAAAAAAAGAAATTCAATTTCAGTTCCGTTAACTTTAGCTAACCACGATGGACTTGTCTGCACTCTTTGCTGAAATTTGCCTTCTCAGATGTCCATGCTAATAGGGGACACATGAAGAAATAAACAAATATGAGCATCAGTCTAGACAAAGTCTACAGAGAGAGAAAGCTGAACCACAGTCATAGACTGCTGTGAGATGGAAAAAGAGTGCAGTACAGTCTTTTGGCCATCAGGGGCAGTGCTGAGTACCTGCCAAACCAAATATAGGGCGGATGGGGCTAAATGACCGCAGCGCTGTTCATTTGACTGCTTGGCCCAGTTTAGCGCTCTATGTCACCCCTCAGAGGTGGACTCAGATATTCTTGTAGGTGGAATAGCCCTATCACAATTTATCTCTGGTCTAGACTTCATTTTGTCAACCTTGGCTGCCCAAACATAGGAACCTGCTGGGTATCACGTGTTGACATCCATCTCATTATACCCTATATACTTTGCATTTTTAGAACTGTTCGGCACCATAGTTCTCTTGGAGGAGGACCAAGACTAGTATTTTCTTCAAGTAAAGTGCTCCAAACATTTGAGTGAACATGCCCTAAAATTTGGATGAATGTTGGACTTTCTGATCCCTATGTCTTGTGGGGGAGTAGAAACACCCAGGGCTGTCCCTGTCCTGTGCAGCTGTATTACCTTGCTGTGTGGAGTCTATGGAGGGCTGGTTGCAGTCCTGAGCATAGTGGCCGCTCACGCCACAGTTGTAACAGGACACGTTGCCGTTCTTCTTGTTGACTCCGGCGCCTCCGAGCGCGGCGCCAGGCAGCAGCCCCAGGGCATTGGGATAGACGTGCTGGT
>OMKZ01013022.1:24695-35798 GCA_900302535.1 Neoniphon sammara
TGAGTGTGTGTGCAGGGGCGGGTGACAGGACACTTGACAGATTTGAATTGTGCAAGTGTGTGTGTGTGTGTGTGTGTGTGTGTGTGTGTGTGTGTGTGTGTGTGTGTGTGAGCTAGAGAGATAGAGAGACGGAGAGAGAGAGAGAGACACACAATGTATGCAGACTGAAATAGGCAAGCTCAGTGGCTGGGATGTTATAATAAGTAATAGTTTTTAAGCATTAATATTAAGTGATCAAAGATTTCCTGAAATAATGCCAGGTTTTCTTTTTCTTTTTTTTCTGTAGTGCTGCAGTGGTGGAGTCATGGGTGCTCTTCATGTTGCCATATTGTCACTATTATACACCCAACTCCCTCTCTAAACTACATGAGAAGCTACACTCTCTAGTGTGTCTGCAAGTGTGTGTCAAGTCTCACACTGAAGCCCATGCTGATTCCAAGCTAATGTAGAAATCCCCCATATATTTAAGGATATGAAAATGCAGAATCACTCATAATGTCCTACTGCAGCTGTATCGCCCAGAAGTGACTCACAAGCAGCAGAGTGTGCCCACTCTTTTCAGTCGCTTTCACTCAAGATTTTCCATGGTTTTCCCCAATCCATCAAGGAAACATGGGAGTTGGCATGCCAGTAAAACCACTGTCCAGCTGAAGGCAGCAGGGCCGTTTGAGCAAAGTGATGTAATGTTGCAGCAGGGAGTAGAGGCAGTGGTTCACTTCAGGGACAGTGGTTCACTTCTGGGACACGAATACGAGTACCAGTGAGGCCTCAGAGAACATGATAGCCACGTTTTGGAGCTTCGCAAAAATGGTATTGATGAAGCAGTGGCTCTAAAAAGGCAACTGGAGACTGGAATTGAGCGTCAGACTGACCACAGGGCTGTTCAATTTTCAGATAGCTGCCTCTGCGATGCATTTTCATGGTCTCTGGTTTGAAGTATTGCATTAATGTTGACTGTCCCGACAGTATCTTCATGAAACCGGGAGCCCCTCTTATATTCTAATAATGCTGAACTATGTATTAGATAAAATAGTGCAAAATGAAAATCTTTATCCTGAAATCATTTTGTCTTTGAAATGACTCCTCACTACCTTTCCCTCAAATTCTCCCCCTAAGTAACTTATAAGTTAAAAGTGAAAAAATACAACTTTTTTCATTTTTATGATGTCACATACATATTCTGTAGCCTATCTGCTGGTTGCAACGCTACACTGAAGCTACATCACAGTTATATTGAGTGAAATATTCAAACCCAAGATGCAATTGTTTTATGGCTGCATCATTAAATAGGAAATATCTAGATGTTTTGTGCATAATTTTATACACATTTCCCTGCAATTCAGCAGGACATATTTGGTATCTTTGGAAACCTTGGGATCTCCACTACAATTTAAAATAGTTCTGTGGCTTTGAATAAAGCTCGGCCATGCAGCAAAGATGAACCCACCAGTGAGACAGCCAGGTAGTAAGGTGATAAGTGAATATAAAGTATATAAAGTGTTTTACTGGTTATACATACATTTACATTATTTTAGCTGGTGCTCTTATGCAGATCGACGGACTGTGAGTGTAACAAAAGGATAAACTTTAATTGCTAAATAATCAACCTTATAAGCAATCAATAATAGAGATAAAAAGTCAGAAGTGCCATGCTTTCACAGTATTCCTTTAATCTTTGTGTGACTGAGTAAGAGAAAAGTGCCAGAAATAAAAGGAATCAGAGCTATGCTTCAATATAGAAGTCTGTTGGAGAAAGCAGCAGAGGAAAACATGGGCGAGGGGATATGATTCAGGGGTGAGAGGAGGACGTGTAGAGTTTTTTTTTTGATGGCCTGCAATGTTAGATGTACACAGCAGTACATCACTCTGTACTGCCACTGCAGTGCTTCACTTCAAATCTGAAACTTTAAGCCTTAGACTAATTTAAATCACACGGAAACCACTTCTAATTTGATTTCAGGTTCATCTCACTTTCACTGAATATCTGGATGCTTCATGTTCTTTTATTGGAGATATTTAATACACAAGATTTGATGAAGCTATACCAAGCTGTAAAACTGACACTCAAATATAATGCTTCCACAACACACAACGCACCAAACCCAAGACAGTACCTTTTTTTTCCTAGTAAAATTGGGATCTCAGTGACTCATGCAACACTGCTTAATTTGTGAATTCAAGTATATTGTTCCAGTGCATTAGTGCAGTTCGTTCTGCTCATTCTGTATTGGGGAACATTGTCACTATTTCCTATAACCAGAAATGGTTACTTCAATCTGTCCTAACACGGCGATGCAGTTACATGGAGAATCAGTAGGAAAAGATGAAAATGACAGCAGCAGCAGTAGCCAAGATTATTTATGGGGGATAAGAGTACATGTTGTACTATAATAACAGCACCATAATATAATCTCATTTGAGTGTATGAGTAAAGATAAAGTGCAGATTGAGTGGTTTTCCCCTTTGAATTAAGCACAGAGGCATAGTAGTAGCTTCCTCATGGGTTACCAAGATTTTCGACTATTTTATATAGACTGATTGTCATACAGGGGAGTGGGTTGTTTCCTATGACTAATCCCGCTATAAACGGCTCTGGTGACATACCCTGTTTGGTTACACTTTATGTGTGTTGCTCTTATACTGCAATAAGGATGTAATTAATCATTGCAGACTGGAATTTAGTACGTTTTTATGCAATTATAGTGAATCTGAATATTTAAATCCACCCATCCCCTTTCCACACATATTACAACATTGACAACACAGTGAGTTACATAGCAGAAGAACACAAACTGGTCCTCAAGAAAATGCAGACAACTAAAATATTTACATTTTCTTCATTTCATGAATGTTTTCTATTTGTGATAAATGATACTGCAGAGATCTGTCTTCGGAGCTCTTCTACCTCGCTGTTTGGGAAAATCGCAGGTTTCAGCAGCATTCACCAGCAACTGTGCAGGGTGACTGTGTGGGTGGAAAAATGAAAGGCAGAAATCTAAATGTGTCTGACACACCGTCCACTGAGCATTGGTGGTTCCCTCTGAGAACTCTGGGTAGACAGGCAGCAGGTATAAGAACATAATTTAGGGGTGCTAAAAGTATTAACAGACATAAAACATAAAATATCCATGAGCCTGGGAAAAGTACATGAATGTAATGTCACCAGGTCTGAATCCGACATCATTTCTTCATTATGTTCTCATTTAGTGTCTTTTACAGGTTGATACAAAACCCAGAGCAGCTCTCCCATTTCTATTTCTAAAATGGCACAACATGGCATAGAACCAAATTATAACCAAAATGTTTGCTCACCCAGGACTGCCTCAAATAATATGAATGTTGCAAAAAGAAGGTTTCACGACTGATGAAACACACGGTTGTCTTCCTCTCAGGGGAATGCTCAATCGGCAGCCCGGCTCCTCCAAGCCCCCAGGGACCACGAGAATAACAGCTAATCAAAACTGCCTTTTATCCTGATTACTGCTGAGAGAAAGAGGAGCTCTTCACCGGCTCTTGCCCCTTGGCACTTTCCTGTCTGAAGGGGTGAAGGGCGGCGACACCAGGGCTCGCGCCACGCAGCCAGACGTCTGGGCTGACATTCACTGTTAATCCCTGGGTGATAAGACCTCACTTCACTGCCTACAATTAACTGCTGTGGCTCTGCTTGAAGGAAATGCTGAAAATACTGAGCCTGGAAGGAAATAGATGACATTTCTGCTTTGCTTTATTTATTCTTTATTTATTTATTTATTTTTAATTCAATCTGTGGTGTCATCATACTCTTTTATAGAGTGTTGGCAAAGAAAAAGGCATTTTGCATTCACTGCCCTCATGTCTTGAGTTGTGTAAATTGATTAGAAAAGCAGCTTCCAAAAAATAATCTTCATAGATGATGCTGATTTTGAAGAAGCACCTGAGTCAAACTGTGTTAGCCAGTCACAGTGGCCATGACTCACTTTGATGAGTCTACTTTTTAAAACCTTTATTTATCAGGGGAGTTTTTGCAGAGTACCAATCAGCAACACTTCTGTTTAATGCAGCAACACTCCTCTACTGTCTTGTATAGCACAGAATGGCACTAACACTCCCAGAGTTAGGAATTTGATTCCCACTTGGACTATTGATGCTAAAAATATATGCACCCATGATATTGTAAGGTAGTTAGAAAAAAATCCTAATACCACCTAATATCTATTTTTGTACATATGTAAATAGGGGATGAAATGTCTTGTTTAATGACACCTTAGCAATAGCTGTTGAAGAAAAGAAGAACAAAGCTCATCTGTTTTTTTAGCATGGTACTAATATAGATGGTGCACAATGTAGTTTAATAAATGGTTACTGTGCACTGTGAAGAGCAGTAGATATTCAAACGACAATGATTTGCTCAAAACTGGCAGCTCCCTTGTTTTTGCACTATGGGATGGGGAAGAGATGCCAATCATCCTGACAAAACATCTGCCACAAGATTTTTGGAAGAAATTTGGAAACATTTGGTGTGCTCACAGGCATTGTGGGATAGGTGAAAGGGGCCTTTGCTTTCTGCTTTGTGATTTAGGCATAATTTAGCTAAAATATGATATAATCACTTCAGTGTGCCTCTGCTTTGTGTAGCTGCCACCTGTTCAAATGACTGAAATGTTTTTCAGCCAGTCTACAAAAAAGCACGTATTAGTTGCCATATCAAATTATGGAACATGTAACGTTTTTCACAGCTCATGAATCTTAGGATAGCCGTTCCCAACTATTTCCTCTGAAAGCCATCTGTTGTGCCTTTCTAACACACATTTGTCACTTTTTGGCCAGCAGCAAAGTCACTGAAAGAATGATTTCATGTTTGCTTTTATCTTCCTAGATGACATAATAAAATGATTTGATTACTTGAGGCGACTTGCGTGGTCTTGGCCTCTGTGATATGACTTCAGCATCCACATGACATTGTTTTTTTACTTGATTTATAATGTATTTAATGGGTAAAGGCTATGAAACTGCTCTAACACCCATCAGTAATAACTGGAATTTTCAAGCTGTAGTGCCGAGGACAAACATTTTCTGTGAAATGACCAGTTTGACATGAAATGAGATTCAGTTGGGCATCTAACAGTGAAAATAGAGGTGCAAATCTCACAATTGGTAAAACATTAAACCTTTCCAGGAGAGCTTTAACCAGATATCTCTTTGATAGTCATTTTTAAAGCTACATTTACATCATTCATCCCCTTAATAAATTATTCACATGCAGTTTTCCACATCCTATGATCTAAATTTTGAAGGTTTAATTGAGATAAAATTCCAGCTTAGCAATTCTGCAACCAAAACTCAACTCCAAATTTCAATTAAGAATGTCAGTCTAAAATAAAATTTCTGAAGGCAGCCCTAAAAAATTGAGTGCTGTTGAAGCATTCCTGAGTATGAATATTATCCAATTTCCTGGGGAGAAGGGTTTAAAAAAAAAAAAAAAAAAAACTTTTAACCCAGAAATGTCAAATTCACAGATCACCACGTTACATCTTAGATGTATTTTAAAATGAGATCACAGACCAAAAAAAATGAGTTTTAAATAACATTTACTTGCTCACATCACACACACGCACACACACATACAGAGACAACCATGGCGGTACAGATGAGAGGGCTAGCAGTTAGAATTAAAGCAATCAAACTGATAATGATCATACAGTGCAGCAGCATCTCTTGGTCCATACACAACATGAGCAGTCTGCTGTGGCGCCATTCTTGGTCATATCATCTTTCAAACATATGGGCAAACAACACAAACACATTGAGCAGCAAATTCAATCAAAACACCAGACCAGAGGCAGATATAATTAAAGAAAACAAGAGCTTTGGACTCCGAGGAAAAAAATAATCAAGCTTAAATATTTACACAGCAAATAACACAGAAATGGTAAATGTAGTTGGAAGCCCACACAGGGCAGAATGAGATCACAGAAAACACTGTTAAGGCTCAAGTGTATTTGCATTTCCTACCAGAAGTCAGAGGTAATGGGTTATCACAATCAAATTGTCAACCAGAGCATTATTCAAAAAAAAAAAAAAACAACAACAACACACACACACAGACTGTCACTGACCAATCACCTGCCGCTAGCTTCCATTAGGAGGTAAAACCTCTGGCAGGCGCTCATGTGATCGCTCCTGTCCGCCTCAAAATGTTCTGGACGGGTTTGCATGAAACTTGCTGGAAAGGTTTGTAATCGGCCCGTGAAGAAGAGATGAACTTTTCAGGCCAATTGGCCTAAAAGTTGGGCGGGGCTTCGCATAATGAGGGCCAAAACTTCCAGCTTCACTCTGCTGAGTTGTTTTTCTTTTTTAAATTTCCAGTTTCTTGTACTTGTTTTTTCTGTTGTGTGTAATCCACCCTCAGGGTCACAACAGAAAAAGCCTCTAGGTTGTATTTCTTTTGTCTCCACACATTTTTTACACTGTCTCCTCCACACAATCCTTATATATTATATATATTATATTCCTCCCTTTCCAGACTGAAACCAAGGCAAAGAAGTCAGAGAGGAGGAATGCAAAACTTCTCCTCAGGAGTGCAAAACATTTTTTATTCATGAATGAATGATAAAATAAGTCCTCCCCATAATATTTATGGTTCTTTGACTCTACTGCAGCTTCACCGCTGAGAAATAAAAACTCCAGTCTGCTGACAGCAAAGACAAAGAGAAGAAAAGTCAAACACACTAACAAAAATGTAGAATTATAAACTCCCTATGAAGCTGCTGAGTACCAACAGTGTTATAACACGGCTACGCTGATTACTCGATTCTGATTGGTCAATTACTGAACTCCACCCACTGCAGACAGGGAGGGGTGGAGCCAGATACTTTCCTCCAATCAGGCGACAGCAGCAGGTGAGTGTCTCTCCTGGCTAGCTGCGGCGTGTCGGAGGCTAGCTGAGCTGCCTGACAACTTTGAAATGTAAACACAACCTTCAACCTTCGAAACTTTATTTGTTTATTTATTTATTTTTACTGTCATTTCTTTGCTTTTACTGCTGGCGTTGCTGTGGAAACAGCTCTACAAGCGGCGGTCTTCTACTGAAAAATAATGATGTCCGTGGTCTTTGTCGCCAAATCATCATTTTTCAGTTGAAGACATCGTGGATTATCCCTTCGACATTCACTGTACATCACCAACATATCTGACAGAAGCAGCGGTAAGAACAGAAACTCAGGAGATAATTTTTTCCCTCACCAGGAGGCCAGGATCAGAAAAGGAGGCTGGTCGAGGAGAAAAGGCTTTGAGCACAGAGCTGTGAAGAGAGGAGTTTTCAGGTTTCAGAGATTTTTTTTTTTTATATACTTCTCACCATTTGGGAGGAACAGATTTAGAAACCACTGACAGGAAACAGGCTGGAGCCCCTCAGTAAATCTCTGAATGCCCGTACACAAAAAAGAATTTGTTGTGAAAGGAATATTTGCTATTAAAGAACATGAGGGGGCTGCTGTATCATGATTATTAGCATCAGAGAGCAGTGGTCAAAGCAGTAATGACAATATAGCATAACCTAGAGTATTTGCTTTAAACAGTTTCTTTTTTTTTATTCAACAATCACACATTAAATTTTTAAGATTTAGGGTTTAATAAAAATTTGTTTTGGCCATTTACCAACAGAAGAATTGTTCCTCCTTGAGCAATAATCATGTTTGCCTCGCATATTGTTCTATCTTTGTCATCTTGTTTGGATTTTGCAGTAGTCAATCAGTTCATTTGTTTACTCATTTCATTACAGAGATTTACTCTAGTAATAGTTTTCTTTTCTGTGTAGTAATTTAAAAATCGAAAGCTAGTGAACATCAGGAAAAAATACAAAATTTGGCTACTGACAGCTTCAGTTAAGACAAAATCGATACTGGAGTCAGTATTGGTCTTAAAAAATCCATGTTTGAACCCTGAATCCAAGCATCCATGTAACGCCTGAGGCTCGATCATATGTGGAGGAAAACAAGTGCAGTGTGATTTACATTTCACACATTTTGCTGCCGCTCTGATCCAGAGCGACTTGCAAAGAATGAACGAGCTTAAAAGCCAGATCAACAAAAGACGAATCCACCAGAGCCAGGCGGAGAAAGGGTACATGAAAAGGTACAATTTTTTTGTCATGAAAGAAGGGAGAAGAGGAGATGAAATGAGGGAGAGAGGGATGTGAAGTGGCTTTTGAAGACGTGTGTATGAGGGTCTGACGGCCTGTGTGTGCCTGAGTGTTTGTTCGGTTTGGGGAACAGCAGGAGAGAAACCGGCAGACAGAGACCAGAACAGACTGAACACGTTTGGAAACAGAAAAAAAAGCAGAGACATGAAAAAGAGCAAGAAAAAAAAGATTCAGTTTTTATATCTCCAACGTAACAAGCAGCAGAAAGGTCAAAGCCACAGTGCCAGGAGAGTTTCTGTAAGAGGTGCAGAAGAGGTCCTAAGAAAATTACGTTTTGTAAAGACCATGTAGGTTTTGTTCTGTTAATATGACAGCTGCACAAAGTGATGCACTGCAGGGAAAAAAAAAAAAGACCAAATTTCACAATCACCCCAACATCGGCAGTAAAAATACTTTCCAGACAGATATCGCTTTTTAAAGCCGATATCGACCGATACCAATAGTCTGCAGATATATTGGTCCACCCCTGATTTGATAAATATTCCTCTATTCCACAAGCCCTATGTTAGATTAATACCTTGTTAGTCCTCAAACGTCCCTATTCCTACAATGAACTTGCATAATAGAAAAGTAGGACAAAGAAAAACACTTTACATCGAAAGCTTCTTATGAAACTTTATCGATAAACAATGTTTCTTTGTGCCCTGGTGATTGATTTTCCTGCTCTTCCAGTCAATGGCTTGAAAACTGAAAAGCCACCAAGGTCAGTGTCGTCCTGACCAGAGCGTTGGTGCTTTCAGACGTCTTGGCCTTGTGAGTCTGAATGCACAGCGGCTGTTTGGGTTTTCTCTGCCCTCACAGCTCGGTTGATTCATGCTTTTTTTCCCCGTCGCCCACAGAGAGAGAACTATCTGCACACAACAAAAGGAAAAAAAGACATTCACTTCAAACATAACCGTCTGCGGTTATGCAATGCTGTTGATTATTGAACTATTATCTGTCTGGATGTGGGGAGATGAAATGCAGGTTGGAGAAGCCAGGCTTTCCATGCATGAAGAACTGCTGGATTTCAGGTTTTCCTGTTGGATTTACATGCATCGTCTTCTAGAAACGAAGGAATGGCAGTTTTTTGGGTTTATTTATTTCTTATTATTATTATCATTAGTATTATTTATTTATTTGGGTGCAAGGTTACAGTGGCGTTTTTCCATTTCCTTTGTTCTTTTTTCTGTGAACTAAGTTTCTTTTTAGTTTTGTCCTTTTGGATTACGTTTTCACCACAGTTCTCTTTTTAGATGACTGAGACAAGGTCACCTGAACTTTGCAAGTTCAGGTGACCTTGTTCTCTCTTAAACACACACACACACACACGCACTGAACTGACTGAAGCAGGAGTGTGTGAAGAAACTGCTCAGAACATCACAGAACGGAGTGGAAATGCAAACACAGCTCTGTGTAAAAAGTTTTATTTTTGTATTGATGGTCACTGCTGAAAAATAAAAATCTCCTAAAAAACACAAACACCCCAATCCTCCAGGAACCGGTCTTAAAGCTGCTGTAGGTAACTTTGCAGAGTGAGGGGAACTTTGATGGAAATTTAATCTCAAACAGCACACACCTGACATTCAGTTCCTTCTCCAAGTGCTTCCTGCCCACGTGCACACTCTTGCACGCTCGTGCGTGTGCCTCCGTTGCCGATGTGATGGGGGATTAAGAACTGGTGAGCCGGCTTCCTTCTCTGCCATTCTGTAGCTGCAGTAAGGTAAGCTAACGTACTGTAGCTCCGGTAGGCTAAGCTAAGTCAGGGAAGTGAGCGTACGCAGCAGCAGTGCACGGTGCACGTGCACGAGACGTGATTGGTGCTGAGGTAGTGGCACTTCCTTCCTGATTGGTTGTTAGATACAGGCACGATGGATTTTATCAAACACGATTACAGCCCAAGGAGCAGCCTGGAAGACCGGATTTTTTTTCTCAGAGCATTTAGTCTGGCTCAGACTCTCTGTGTGTAACACTGATTTGTCAAAACTGTGAAGTAAAAACGTTACCTACAGGAGCTTTAAGTGATTTCAATGAATTTCATCATCCAATGTGAGTGTATTAGGGGTTCATGTCCTCATGTCACACTGGTTCTGTCTGAGCAGACCTGCACTGGGATCTGTGTTTGCTGATTGGTCGATCCAGTCCCAGACGTGGACGGAGCCGTCCGTGGCGGCAGAGAGGAGCGTCCTGGGCCGGTCAGGGTGCCACACATGGGAGGTGACGAGGACGGGGAAACTCTCCGACGGCTGTGACGATACGACATGACCGCGGTGCTCGAACAGCGGCCGGGCTTCCTTCAGCTCCGCCCCCCACGCAGATGTGCTGTAGATCTGAACCGCTCCGCTGAAGCCTGGCAGAGGAAGTTGTGAAATTAGAAACACTGAGAGCTGGAATGAAATGGAAAATGTATTTTTCTCTATTTCTCTCTATCTGTTTACCTATTTAATATTACCTAAAAAAATAATTTATTATTTTTGTGCATTTTCATACCGAAATCCCATTAAGTTTACTTCGTGGGAATTTGTTTTTATTTAGTGGTTACTTCATGGTTCACCAGTAGGTAAAAATGACAACCAATGAGACATCAGATTTTTAAGGTTCGATTCTGACCGGCACCCTTTGCTGCATGTCCTCCCCTCTCTCTCCCCCATCCTTCCTGTCTGTCTCCACTGTCGCTATCAAATAAAGCAGAAATGCCACACAAAAAAAAACAAAAACAAAAAAGAAACATTTTTGATGTCTGACCCCAACACGTGTTTCAACCATAATTAAGTTGAATTACTTGAAGCAGCAGAGCGTGGAAAAGCTCTTTACTTTTAAAGAAAATGTGCATTAGACACAAAAGATAGCTGAGTCTAAAATGTTTTAACGGGCCAACAGCCTGATCAGTCCATGCAAGCAGCTGCTGAAAGTGCAGATCCAGCGTTTACTGACCTGACACAGCG
>OMKZ01013030.1:11658-34400 GCA_900302535.1 Neoniphon sammara
AAAAAAAAAAAAAAAAAATCCTAGGGGAAACACTGAAATTGCACTGTTCTGGATGTTTTTTTTTTCCCTGTTGATGGTGAATAAATACCCTATGATTGGGGTTACACTGTACGTCTGCCTCTGTATTTCATGCTGTATCATCCAGCAGTTAATGGTCATTCTAACAAGTGGTGTCAAGAGGCTGGGGCTCACACTGCAGGAAGATGATGACTAAAGGTAGAAAGAAAAAGGAACAAGAGGACCCAAATGAGGAGCTTGGTCATCCATTGGCCCATGGCAGAGGGTGAAGCAGGGGAGAAGCTGGAGGAGCTAGCAGGTGTGATGAAAACCCTCATTTGATCTCAAACAGAGAGAGATCAGCAAATGGAGAAAGAGCAGCAATGAAAGATTATGCAGCATCAATTTCAGGAGATACAAATTCAAGTGAACACAATGAGAGACGAATACAGCCATAAGCTAGAAGTCCCGGTGGACAGCCAACCCCAGCAAAGGAGTGACCATGATGATGATCTGGGTGAGATGACCAGCCAGGTTACTCAAAGTTTGAGACCACAGAGGGAACTCCTTGTCCACAGGGAACACAAATTACTGCCATTTTCCGTAGAGGATAACATTGAACATTTTCTAATTATGAGAGAATGGCCTATGTATGTCACTGGCCAAGAGATGAGTGGGCTGTAGAACTTGTTCCCCTGCTGACAGATAAAACTCGCAGTGCCTGTGCAAGGATGGACATCACAGACTCCGAAAACAACAAGGTGAAAGAAGCAATTTTGGAAAAGTATGAAATTTTATCTAATACTTACCGAAGATGGTTCCGGTCCCTGAGAATTGAGCCTGGTGAGACTCAGTGAGAGCTTTAAGACTTGGAAATCTGGATCAGAGAACATGACTCAAGACAGCAGAGGAAGCAGCTCGCCTGGCGGAGGTCTTTACATCAGCCTGGAAAGGTAGTCGGAATGCCACCTTCAGCCGGGAGAACCACCAAGCCCACTCAAGTAAGTCCACTGGGGGTGAACAGGGCTCTGGTCAGCCACTCAGTAGAGGTTTTTCCTGTATTAGGCAGTTTCCACCCCAAGTCATGCTAAAAAGACTCCACTAAGACCCTCCAAATAGGAAGTCTAATCTAGTCTAGTCTCTTCAACACTACCATACATTCTAGGGAATGATGTCCCCACACTTTATGACCTTGTGCACCAGCCAGCCTGTGAGTCTGACATTAGCAAGGGTGAGCTTCAGAGCTCAGAGAGAGATCTCGGGGAGCCACCAGTTACATCACCAGTCAAACTTTGTGATTGTCATCACATGAGCGCAGAGTGAAAAGAGACTCCTCAGGGAGTTGCCTTTCTTTGGGGTGGATTGGAAGGCAGGTACAGTAACACTGCACAAGTCTAAAGCTCAGAAAAGGAGGGAAAAGTTAATGGGCATACCTAGACAAGAGACAGAAGAGCCTTCCAAAACATCCTGTCTGTTAGATTTGGACATTCCCCAGATAGAGGTGCCTTACAAATATAGGACCCTACTCTGAAACAGTGGTTTGAAAAGGTGACAGCGATTAAAGTGGTTAAGCAGGGCAACTGAAGCTGATCAAGTGACACCGCTCATATGATTAGAAAGGGGATTCTTTATCAACAGAAAGAATAGACTGAGGCAGTTTGACACAAAGTCATAGAGTTGGGTCATTCAGTTCCATGGACATGACACATGGCTTTCCAAAAGACTGAACGGGATTGGAAGTCGTTTTGCTTGGCCAGGGAGGTATACTCATGTCTCTCAGTTCTGTAGTTCTTATAAAACATGTCAGCTTACTTCAGGGAAAGGATTAGCATGTGCACAGCTGCAGTGTTTGCCAATCATAGACACACCCTTCTAGAGAATAGGCATGGGCATAGTAGGGCCACTGTAGAAAAGTTCCTCAGGCAACCATTACTGGTTATGTGTGACTATATAGCCCACAATCCTGAAGCCTTCCCATTCAGGTCAGTCAAAGCCAAACATGTGTCAAACTGCCTGTTACAACTTTTTTCCAGGGTAGGCATGCCTAAAGAGGTCCTAACAGACTGTATGACAAACTTTTTGTCCAAGCTGTTGCAGCAGGTTTACCATTCGTTAGGAGTGAAGGGCATTAAGACCACCCCTACCACCCCCAGATGGACAGGCTGGTGAAGCGCTATAACCAGACACTGAAAAACATGCTGCACAAGTTTGTCTGTATCAGGAAGTGTCTACAGGCTTTTCACCATTTGAACTATTGTATTGCCTCCAGGTGAGAGGGCCACTGGACCCTCTGAAAGATCACTGGGAAAGTCCCAAGCCAGGAGGAGAAAATGTGGCATATGTGGTCAAAATGAGGGAGAGACTAGAGAAGGTGACAGCGCTTGCACAAGAAAAGATGAGATCTGCTCAACACAACCAGAAGGCACTGTATGATCAGAGGGTTAGAGAGAGGGCTTTCAATCATCAATCCAACAACCATTACCATAGCAGAGCTCCTGCTGGTGGATCTGTCATCTCTGTCCCTGCCCAGCAGGCAGATGTCAAAACCCCTACTTGACCCAGAGCTCTTCCGAGAGATACCAGGTTTCTCCTCTCTTGGTCAACACAAGACTCGGCTGCAAATGCTCCAGTCCAGAAGTCCAGAAGAGCTATAGGACTCCTGAGCAGTTGATTCCTGTGCTGCAGAAGGAAGTCAAGAAGCTGATGTTAGAGCAGTGAGTGGTGCAGTCCTATTATGCTTGTACCAAAGAAAGATGGGTCTCTCAGGATTTGCATCAATTTCAGGTACCTGAATGCAGTGTCCCAATTTGATCCATACCCAGTGCCTCAGGTTGATGACCTTGTGAACAGAGTTGGCAGAGCGCAGTTCATCACCATGTTAGACCTGAGCAAAGGCTACTGGCAGTTAGCCTTGGCACCAGAAACAAGGGAGCTGACAGCTCACAATCCTGCCATTTGGTCTCCAGGGGGCACCAGCCACATTCCAAAGACTGATGGATCATGTGCTGAGGGATGTTTCTGACTTTTCTGCTGCATATTTGGATGATGTGGTTATTTTCAGCCAGTCCTGGGAGGAACATAGATCCCACTTGTAGCAGGTCCTACATTGCTTCAGAGCAGCCAGCCTTACAATCAACCCTCACAAGTGTGCTGTTGCCCAGAAGGAAGTGGAGTACCTTGGACCAACATTAGTTTTGGGAAGCTCAAGCCTCAAGTGGGGAAGATGGAAGCGATCCATGTTTTTCCTGTTACTACCACCAAGAGGAAGCTGAAATGTTTCCTGGGCCTGGTGGGCTGGTACCGGTACCAGAAGTTTGTTCCCAATTTTGCGGACAGGTCAACAGTGCTGAATGACCCAATGAAAGCTTCAGGCCCCAGCAGATCAGTCCGATGGACTGATGAGTGTGACAGAGCCTTCCAGGACCTCACCCACTCAGTTCTCCACGGTCCAGAATTTGACAAGCCCTTCACCCTACAAATAGACGCTTCTGGAGTTGGCCTTGAAGCAGTGCTGCTTCAGGAGGTCGCGGGAAAGAGGAGAACAGTGGTGTTCTTCAATCACTAGTTCCTTGACAGGGAGATACGGTACTCTATGGTTGAAAAGGAGTGTTTTGCGATAAACTGGGCCACTGATACCCTAAGGTACTACCTGCTGGGATGGCATTTCTTCTTGGAGACTGACCACCGAGCTCTACAGTGGCTTCATCGCATGAGGGATGCCAATATGGACATCACTGGATGGTACCTGTCCTTGCAGCCATACGACTTCACAGTTTGCTACAGTGGCTGTCCAGAATGTCTGAGGACTAAGGTACTGTTCTCCTTTGGGAGAGGGGGGAGGAAATATAACAAACGAGCACTTCAGAACTTGTAATTATTGTAAATATTGCACATGGGTTTTGTATTTTTACTGCACTTAAAAAAAAGCAATACGCACTGTGCACTTCAGTAATGATCCTTTGCACTTTAGTAGCAATATTTCCACTTTATTTGCCCAATTTACACATTAATAGCAATTTGCACAGTGAGTATTTATTGACTTGTGTTTAATAAATATATTTATAGCATATGTATGGAACATGTTGAATAGTGTTTATGATGATGAGTTATAAAAACATTTTCTGTCAGGTTTTGTGCAATAACTGTAAGTGTAATATGTTAGCACAGGGTATAGGTGTGTTCTAGTATAATAGTTTGTGGGCTGTATGTTGTTTGTCTGCATGCATGAACACTTACCTGTCCTGTCCTTTGTTTGCTCCAGGGTGTTCCACCAAAAGAGTTCCCCGGGGGATGCAAACACAGAAATAAAGTTCCGGGAGAAACCAAGTGATAAATCAACAGTACAACAGTTTTGTAAATACTATGTGTACACAATATTTATATAAATTTGCCATGTTGATTGAGCTACATGTTATTTTTTGGAAACACCTGTTGATGGTGTAGATTACTGTTGACACACTGGTGATATAAGGCGCCACTTTACATCTGTCAGTGTTGCTGGTCAGATCTCACTTCCCATAATACTATTTGCTGTATGATATACTGTTCTGGATGTGTTTTTTGTTTTTTTTTTGTTTTTGTTCGTGGTGAATAAATATCCTGTGATTGGGATTACACCGTACCTCTGCCTCTGCATTTTCATGCTGTATCGCACAGCCACTAATGGTCATTCTAACAAGAGCATTTATTTATTACTTATACTTATGTCAAAGTGATCGTGTGGTGCTCTTACCTTTACTTGAGTAACTTTGTGTTTGTAATTTTTCTTTGACTACTTTACCTATTGCTACTACTTTACTACTCTTTCTCGATTGGAATCTTGATAATTAATGAATCGTTTGTCATTTATCAAGTAAAAATACCAAACATTTGCTGGGTATAACTTCACAAAGGCTGTTTTGCTTGTTTTTCTGTTAAATTTTGTTTTAAAATGAAGACTTTTTTGGCTGCTGAACAAACAAAAATAGCAGCTGGAAGACATGACTTTGGGCTCTGGTAATCTGAATTTGTCATTATTTTTAAAGTGATGCATAAAATGATTAAACAGTTTATCCAAAAAAAAAATAAAAAAATATAAAACAATCTAGATTAATCAAAAATGAAAATATTGTTAGTTGCAGCCCTTGTAGAAATACTGTAGAGCTGAGGATTGTGTCGTCACTCCCATAACGTGAGGATGGTAAATAGAAGAAACAGTTGGCTGATTTGTGGATTTTCAGGTCATGCACCTGTCTGTTTGTAAATTGCATGTGACTTAAACTTTTCATAAGAGTATGCACTCACGGTGCATCAGTTCATTCACGGTGCACTACACCATCTGCACCATTAGCAAGACCCTCCATGGCTTGTGAACTGCATAAACAGTTTACATTTGCATGTTTTGTATATATTAATGAATGAACAACCAACAAATCCACTGAGCAGTGCAACAGAACCTATATGTACAATACACAAGTATGTAAACCAAAATAATGCTACCCTCAGATAATGGCAGCACAACCCCACCATGCAGCGCCCTTTTGCCACCAAAGTGACAATGATTCCCAGGCTCTACAGGAACACTGTAGGCCCTGGTGGCAGTGTGTATGTGTGCTTCTTACACTTTTCTAGCAACCACACATTGCAGTTAAACACTTTGATCATGCAGGTGTGTCTCACCAGAAAAGAACAACTTAGAATTTCAAATGACTGGCGGCGGGGGGATGGGGGGAGGTTCTGTGATAGATGGTTCACTGTGTTGACTTTCAGGAGGCACCTCTAGATTGTAATAGCCTTCATCAGGCTTACACAATATTGCTTGCGTGGTAGACAGTTAATATATTCCAGGAGATTGATAACGATCGTCTCAGACTCCATGGAGCAATAAGCCAGGATAGGGTTTAACCCTTTAAACATAATCATACAGTCTAAAGCATAACAGTAATGGCAGCCTTTAGAGGAAGTCTTTGAAATTAAATCACTTTCATTGTGTGTGGATGAAGAAAATGAAGATCTCCAAAACAAAAGGTTTCATTTTATTTTTATTTATTTAAAACATTTTTTAAATTTTTTTCTAAGAAAATGTAGGGCTAAGAGAGACCTTATTTTTTATTTCAGCCAGGATACTCTTGTCTTAGTTAAAGCCATTTATTGCAACAAATGTTTTCCAGTTGTGTTTGGCGGCATACAATCTGCCCATAGGGTGCTCCCAGCATAAATAAGTTAGTATGCTGAAGATTCTGCTGGGAGTGCACTGAATCCCCCGTGTAATATATAATATGTACATGCAGAGCAAAGGCTAGAGACACATCTGATTATGTGAAACTTTAATATCTAAGCAGACCATTAACAAGTCAACAACACAGGTGGAGACTGGGGTGGTGGAGGGATTATCAAAGCAGCAGCAAAGTGATGCGGACATGAATGAAGGGCAGTGTTGTTTAAATAGAGCGCCTTGTTTGACAGATTTGGTAGTGTTTGGTTGTGATAGGCGTGTGGTGAGATCAGCTGATTGCAGTTGGTGTGCATAGCTACTGTATCCTTGATAGAAATTGCCAATTTGTTCAAATAATTTTTTCCAGTTACTGATTTCATTTTGGTGCTTTGATGTAGCTTAGTGATAGTTAGCTTTCAAAACTTTGAGGGAGTTAAATTGATAGACATTGATGGTATATTTATTTATTTATTTATTTATGACATTACACATAGACATGTCTTGAGTAATGCCATGTAATTTGCCCTTTTGCATGTGTGGCACTTCATGCTGTCTTGGTCTGTTTTATTAAAGTGAAACCAACATTTTAACTACTTCTGTCATTTCATGTTGCTGCTTTGAATTGGCAGTTGAGACTCATGCGCAGATTTCAAAAGTATAGACGCAGTCCACTACTGTGTTCACAGCTACTCTGCTCGGGAATGCAGTGAAAACCAGCTGAACAGGGACCTGCGTCGAAAAAAAGAGTCTGGAGTCCACAGTCCAGACTTTTTATTCATTTTTGTGAATTTCAATATCAGTCACACTAGCTTGTTGGTTACTGATAACTTTTTTCCTCTTTTGTGTATTTAGGGCCTCGCCCAGCTGGAGATCCTGTGTAAGCAGCTATATGAGACTACCGACACAGCCGTCCGACACCAAGCAGAGAAAGCTCTGGTGGAGTTCACCAACAGCCCAGACTGTCTCAGCAAATGCCAGCTACTACTGGAGAGAGGCAGTGTGAGTACTAGGCCCTGGTCTTCTGCTTTTATGGGTCTGTTTTATCTGTTTATTGGCACTACAAGTGTTACTCATCACATGATAGGCACAATGAATGATTACTCATGGTATGTTTTGAGCATTGTCCTGTCAACTAATATTCGCCCCATATACAGCCAATCAGTCACTAAAAAAAACTGCTGAACCAGTATGAAGTGGCTGTGTTCTCCAACCCAACAGGAAACAGTAGTGACAAAACCAGTGTGACAAAACCATAACACGCTGAAGCAAGCTCTGGGAAATGTTGGCTGTGCATGGGTTAAATACATTTTGAGCGTAACTTTGGTCTCGTGCATGCTTCCCCATTTCTTTTTCTTTCACTTGAAAACAAAGATTAGCGTATCTTAATTTGGCAAAAAATCTGCAAGAGATTTCCCACTCCCAGTATATTTGTCCAATTAGCCAAGCCTACTCTGAGAAAAATAATGAAAGTGTATCAGAGATGGATCCAGTCAGGGAAAGTCAGGGTATTTAATACATTCTTGGAATAAGTCATGGAATATCATGGAATTTTGTCTGCCTTAATTTAAAAAATCAGTAACTAGTTATTTTCCAAATATGTTCAGTTCCCCCTCAGTATAAAACAGAATCGTGAACTTTAATAAGACCTCTGAAGTGCTTTTAAAATTTTTGTCAAGGAAAAAAATGTCATGACACCTTTATAGAGGACTTGGAAATTCAGTATTTCAGTCATGAAAAGTCAGGGGATTTTATATCTGACAGTGTGGGAACCCTGTTTCTAACTCTGCTGCAATACCTGACTATGCAGACACAATGTAATATCCACGCATCCTGCACTTTGTTCAGCTGAAAAGCAAATCTTTGATGCTGCTAGGGGTGGGACAGTTAATTGGGCAAAAGGAAAATCTGGTACAGTTGTCATGTGATTAATTTGGTTTACATCCGTGATCAGAGAAATAATATTTACTTTCGTTTGGTCTCACTGGGTATCACTGTGAAATTGAGATGGAAACAAGATGTGGATGTGTGTTCATTTTACCCCACTGAGGAAACATTTGGCGGGGAGGTGAATCTGTGTTACTTCTTGGCCATGGCTAAAAGCGATGGCACAAATTACAAATAGCCATGATCAGACAAAACACTGAGACAGCTTGATTTGCAGGAAAGCAGGCGCTTACATATGAGAAACGATACACATGCATACTAAATAAACTTATAGGCCAAAGTAATCAGCAACACCCAAGTGGCTTCAATTTGCAGCAGCACTGCCTATTTAGTTCAACTTTCATTTTTTCCAAGTCTGATGATAAGATCATGGGCTTATTGATGTGATCCTAGATGCTATCTGTGTGCTACCTCACATTCGAGTCTCTCAAGTGTGTGGATGCTGAGCCCTGTAATGGTGTGTGTGAGTTAGCAAACATATCTATTACATCCCATACATTCCCACAGTTATGTGGAGCCATGATGTTTCCCCAGTACACTACCTCCTTGTGAGATTCACTTCGTCTGATCAAGAATTGTGGTTTTACTTAACAGAAGACCAGACTAACAAAGTTTCAAAGTCCCTTTTTATTTACAACAGAACTGAACTGAAGAACACTTGACGTTAGTGAAATCTTAATTATTTTTTTTTTGAGGTATTTATATGTTTTTGCTTCTATTTTGTCCAACTAACCCAGACTGAGACAAGATATTTGATACCATTTTTACCTCTGTATGTCCAATGGTTCGGTTCTTGTGGGTAGCATTTTGTGTTAACTTAGCATAAAGACTTGAAGTCTACAGGAGTCATTAGCCTAGCTCTGTCAAAGTGAAAAAATAAACCTTATAGCAACTCCGAAGCTGTCTTATTTACACAATGTATCGTGTATTGGAAATACACATTTTTTGTTTGTTTTTAAACAAGTCTTTTTAGGAGAAGTTAGATGGTAGAGCTATAACCGATGAACATATGTGTTCAGCAGTTCTAGTTCCTACTGTCTAACTTCTCTTAAAACGACTCTCGTTTTAAAAAAAAGAAAAATTCCACGGCATGTATTTCATTGCTGTCTAATTCACATGATAAATTGTGTAAATATGACAGCTTTGGAGTTGTTATAAAGCTCATTTTCTCACTTGTACGGAGCTAGGCTAATGTCTCCTGTAGACTTCAAGTCTTTATGCTAAGCTATCATGAAGTGCTACCCATAGGAACCAAATGGTATCGCATATCTTGTCTCAGTCTGGGTAAGTTGGAAAAAGGGTAATTTGCCCACAACTTTGGAATATTCCTTTTAAGCGGCACTAGGGAAGATTTGCATGTGAAAGTAAACGTTTTGCCAGTCTAAATCACAAAGTGAGGCTGCAGCAAAGAAATGTTCTGTCGCCACTGACTGAGATCATGTCGATTTATCCTATTGGTAAAATTTGATTTCTGTCGTCAGATGTGGACACTTAGGCATGCAGGAAGGGACAAATTAAAATGCAAGCAAAATACAACATGCAAGCAAAATCCATCTGTCTCCTAAACATCAGAGTACCAGCACTCCAAAGAAAGCTAGACTCTCCAGTGTTTTGATCTTTTTCCTCTCAAAGTCCCTTTGGTATGTGCAGCATGTAGCATGATGTACTGGTCAGGTTGGTAAACATAAGCATGCTGTAGGCACCTTAGGTGATTTTTTGGTATTGAAGTTCAGATTTTTCAATTACCCCTTCCTGCCATTTGGGGCACCCAACGTGTGAAGTTGTCTACCGGAACTGTCATGTCTCGACACAATTTTAAAATCGTAGGTATTAAACGGACAATGCGGACAAAGAGTTCAGGCTGCTCCATGCAACAGGTGGATGTGCATGTTGTCAAAATGATTGCAGCCAGAGCAGCTACGCACAGTTGACTCACACATAAGAGCGTGCACCTGCTCATCTAGCCATGCAGAAAACATGAACCAGGCCTTACTTTTGCTCTCTGTCCTCCACAGTCGTCATACTCTCAGCTGCTTGCAGCCACCTGTTTGTCTAAACTGGTATCTCGAACCAGCAACCCTCTACCCCTTGAGCAACGCATTGATATCCGTAAGTCTCTGCCTCACTCACACAAACCTGGTACCTTGTATTCCTTGTTTGAGCGTTACCATCTGGTCCTCATAGGTGTGTTTGGTCACTATAGACTCGGGCTGGGCAAAAAAATCAATTCATCAATGCATTGCAATATATTTTTTCCCAATTCAATATTGATTCAAAAAATCCTGAAATCGATTATTTCCGTTGTAATGAAGCCCACCTTTTCATTTCATTCATTTCATTTCAGTTTCATTACAGCAGCTATTATTATTTTTATTTATTTATTTATTTATTTATTTATTTATTTATTTATTAGAAAAGATGTTCAGCAATCAGCACAAGCACGATATTGTGTGAATGTTTAATTTTGTGCTTGTTTAATAAACCATATTGAAATGAAACAACAATACATGTTTGGGTCACTTTATTCTAAACCAGTACAAATACTACATACATTATTATTCAACAATTGTCCAGGCAAGGGTACTTTAGTGAATTATTTGTGTATTTCTGTCATCTACACTTATTACTGAATCAATATCGAAGCATATTAGATCAATATCGAATCGAAATTGAATCGAATCGTGAGGTTGACAGCACCCAGCCCTGCTATGGACCAAACTGGACCTGGACCTTACACATGTGGGAATGATTTTTAACCCTTTGTTATGTGGAGAATTGTCTTTACATTTGGAGTCGTATTCTTTTGAGGGTCAGGCCAGTTAAACCATTCTTTTGTTGCTTAAATTAGTAATATTCAAAATCAAGTTTCATATTGAAGAGCAAACACTGTAGATGCTCATTTTTGTAAACTTACATATAATTTTAAACTTCCTATGTAAATGTCAATTGCTTTGTATGTTTTCTGAATTTTGCTCTGTAGACTTTATTATGTTATGAGGGTCAATGAATGGAGCACTTCCCGTTACTACAGCTGATTGTTTGTTGTGTTGTTCCGTTTTTGTCATATTCATGTTTTGTACAAATATACAAAGTTTTCATATACTGGAAGTTTCAGGTATATGTTTTTACAGTGTCATGAAATTGACGTGATCGTGTATTTTTTTGTGTTTAGGGAACTATGTGTTGAATTATCTGGCAACACGGCCAAAGCTAGCAGCCTTTGTGACCCAGGCCTTGATTCAGCTGTACGCTAGGATCACCAAACTGGGCTGGTTTGACTGTCAGAAGGATGACTATGTCTTCAGAAATGTCATCGCTGATGTTACACGCTTTCTCCAGGTAGTTTTATGTTTTTGTGTGTGTGTGTGTGTGTTTTACCTTTTTGGTACAGATGTTAACAGTTGCAGAGGGGGGATGTAACACCACGTTTTGTTTAAAGCCTTCCTCCACTGACTTCATGACTTGATTCATTTTCAAAACTCTTCCTGATGTATCATTATCTCCACCAATCACAATGAGTCACACGTGCGCAGCAGGTTAATCAGGCTCCGCATCGGTTGTGCCAGCTGTCTTTGCCAGGTAAACCAATCATGTAGGGTGCTTCCCGTTCGCTTACTTCGATTCGTCCACTCGCCTCCTCTCCTCGTGTCTTAGTCCCTCCCACGGGGGAAACGAGCTGAGGAGGAGACGCGAGGAGTCGAGGCAACAGCTGTTTAACCTCATTCTAAAGCGCCTTTAATTACTAATGACATGTTGCACATCTATAGGCTGATACTGTCATTTCTTCTACCAGAAGGTTCTGTATAAATCTGAGGCTCTTTTTCTTACCATCTTTCACTCTTTGAAAAGTCTTGATGTCGCAATTTTTTATCAATAAGGGAATACAGTCATTACATTCCAACTGCGCTTTTATTCATTTATTTCCAGTATTTTGTTACTGTGTGTATTAAGTGTTCTGTAAATAAAGGTTATTATCTGTCTGAAAGCCTTAACATCCCCGACCTCCGATCTGATATATGGCATTTTAGAAATACATAGTCTTTTGAGGGTAAATAATTTAACCTTATTATACTGATATGGATGCAGCAAATGCATGTACCATTAGATACAGGCAAATTGTCTATATATTAAATTTTTCACTGATGAGGAAAATTAACTGAGTGGACCGACCCAGATTGTTTGCCTTCTGTTTCAGTTATTTAGTACAGCAGAAGTGCAAACTCGTGCGTAAAAATAGCTGTGTGGTTCGATGTAAATGTCTGAACACTGGAGTTTGTAATTCTCGACCCGAACCCTTCCCAGGCTCGACCCGATCACGTCGGTTCAGGCTCGTTATTTAATTATCCAGCGGATTTTACAGAGTCGGGCTCTGTGCTGCTGCATCAAGGCTCTGGACAAACTTGAACTTGCAGACGGGCAGCGGTCTCACACAGCGGTCTGATATGTTTCAGATTTAGAGGTGAAATGGATGCTGATCTGGCCAAGAAAAAATAGACAGAGGTGAGGTTTTGGTCAAGCAAGCGTCCGGAAGGCAGCCTGTGGTTTTATTCACTAAACAGCTGCTTATTTACCTGCAGCTCAGTGGGCATCTGGTCCATCAACACTGACAGTTCAGCTGCGCTCGGCAGAATCGCACAGGACATTTTTATTTTTTATATGGGAAAACTGATGGGTCGGGCCAGTGTCGGGATAAAAGTAGGAGGAGAATGAAGAGCCTATGTCATTCTTTAAAAAAAAGAAAAAAAAATTGGGAGGAAGAGGTGACAGAACGATTTCCGGGTCACGAGCCGGAGGAGCGAGGAGGCATAAAATAAGCGATTGGGAAGCACCCTTAGCTGTGAGGCTTGTTGGGAGGGGTGTGGTTACACCCGTTGCACAGGTGAGACTCGTTTTGATTTTCATTGGAGGAGAAAATCATACATCACCGATCTGTTTGATGAAGAGTTTTGAAAAGGAATGAGGTCATGAAATCACTGGAAGGGGGCTTCAAGGTAGTTTGTGGCTGTATTGCTGATGCTGCTGAATCGATGTGCTTACAGGATAGTGTTGAACACTGCATCATAGGAGTCACCATTCTCTCCCAACTGACCAATGAGATCAATCAGGTTGGCTTCTCCTTCTTTCTTTCTCCTTACTTGCCTGTTTAGTTTTGGTAAAATGTTGATTTTTCTGTCTTGTGTTTGAAATGTTAAAGTTGTCGGTTTTTTAATCCACAGGCCGACACAACACATCCCCTGACCAAGCACAGGAAGATAGCATCATCATTCAGAGATTCCTCGCTCTTTGACATTTTCACTCTCTCCTGCAACCTGCTCAAACAGGTACGTCTGTTTCGGCAGAGGCATTATGGAAAAGAGAGAGATCAAATTATACTTTTATTACAGGTGTGGTCTCGTTTTGAGTGAAGGATAATTCGCTGGAGGTTGTTGTGTCTCTATAACTCGGCATATTGTTCTTGTGTTTCAAAGGAATACTCCATGTTGGTCAAAATACCCTTTTTTCAACTTACCCAGACTGAGACAAGATGTTTGATACCATTTTTACCTCTGTATGTCCACTGATTCGGTTCAGATGGGTAGCATTTCATGATAGCTTAACATAAATAAATACTTATAAATACTTACTTATAAATACTTGAAGTCAACAAGAGTCATTAGCCTAGCTCCATCAAAGTGAAAAAAGTATAATCACACACACACACACACACACACATACATACATACATATACATACATATAAGTCTGACAGCCCCTGAATCCCAGCACCAGGCATCATGGGCTGCCACATGGTTTCTTTTTCATGCACATGGACATAATATATTTGTCATCAGTTTATTCATACACATGTACACAGGTACCATATACTTAATATACATATACATATACATTATGCACATTTACATAATATATTACTGTATATTTCTTTGGCTTATAATTTATTTATTGGCTTGTAAATTTCTTTTATTGGCTTCTTATTTATTTGTAATCGTAAAGGAGAGTAAAGGCATAAGACTGTAATTTTTGTAATTGCTGCTGCCATTTCACCATTTAATACACATCACATTGTGTAAATAAGACAGCTTCAGAGTTGCTGTAAGGTTTATTTTTTTCACTTTGACGGAGCTAGGCTAATGACTCCTGTAGACTTCAAGTCTTTATGCTAAGCTAACACCAAATGCTACCAATCGCAACCAAAGCAGTGGACATACAGCGGTGAAAATGGTATTGAACATCTTGTGTCAACATTTTGGGCAGTTTGGTATAAAAAGGGCAGAGAGAGAGAATTTCCCCACTGCAAAATAAATAAGTCATGTCCATTGAAAAGAAAGTATACTCATAGATGATGCATGTCTTTGTGGTTTTGTTGCTCATATTGTTGTCATTTGCTTTTGTTTCACTTCTTTAGGCTTCAGGGAAAAACCTGAACCTGAATGATGAATCTCAGCATGGTTTGCTGATGCAGCTGCTGAAGCTCAGCTACAATTGTCTCAACTACGACTTCATTGGAACTTCCACAGACGAGTCCTCAGATGACCTCTGCACCGTACAGATCCCGACCTCCTGGAGATCAGGTAGCTGCAGCTAAAGGGGGAGAGAGCTGACTCACACTGTCTGCAGTGTAAAATTCAGTTTTGAGGTTTTCGAATTTTTTTTATTTCCTGGTGTGCTGTTCATCCTGGTGACAAAATAGCCCAGTTCATAGACCTATATCCTATAGCACAGTTCCGATGTACAGTTGTTTTACTTTTCACTTCTTTCAATCGTAAAATTTGATTTAAATGTCATTCCAACTGGTATTCACATGTGTCAGAAGCCTTTTAATTTGACTTAAAACATGCACCCTGTCATCAAGCTCGTTTCTCAATGAAAACTTAGATATGAGTGTCTATAGCATCGTGACTGTGATACATTTTGACTTAACGTTTTTATTGTTTTCCTTCTATCTTGCAGCATTTCTCGATTCCTCCACCCTACAGCTCTTTTTCAATTTATATCATTCCATCCCACCATCCCTTTCCCCATTGGTAAGTAAAGGAGAGGCTATAGAGTTAATATAATATCCATAGTCTCTCTGGTCAGACTATCTCTTCCACAATCTTCAAAAGCTCCACAGATAAGTCTGTAATTGAGCCCGTTAAAATTTGAGGAGAGGAAGCTGTCATCTTCCAACAGAAAAACTCTTCGTACCGGAAGAGTGTTCAACCAGTCACGCCACAGTGTTCACAAAAATGTATTCCCCTTGGAAACATAACCGAGACAGCTAGCTACCATGGATGATACGCCGACGAAACCAGTAAAAGAAGACACCAAATGATGTAAAAGATGTCTCCGCCGTGAGGAACCTCGCTTGTCACAGAATTTTGCAAAGTTCTGAAAGAGCATAATCAAAAATCTTCTCAAATTTTCATTTCTGCTCAGCAGCTAGGTAGGCTTTCACTAATTTGGTTTCCAGTAGAAGTTATTTACTTTTCTGCACAGGGGATATGGAAGTGAGGAAATGACCGCCTTATCCGCCTTATTTCGCTACCCATTTTCAGACTGTTAGGTGGAAGCACTTGGAAATTGCGGGGGCCAACATGTCTGACTTGAGAGGCTATAATATCCAGAATGAAAACTGTAAAGCTAAAGTACCCTGTTCGTAAAGACTGAAAATCGTGTTTGTGTGTGTGTGTGTGTTTGTGTGTGTGTGTGTAGGTGTTGTCATGTCTTGTTCAGATAGCCTCTGTCAGGAGGTCTCTCTTCAACAATGCAGAGCGAGCGAAGTTCCTTTCACATTTGGTGGATGGAGTTAAGAGGATACTAGCAAACCCTCAAGTACGTACACACATCTTTCACACAGATTAAATGTATATTATCATATTTCCTCAAATAGTGGCCGGGGCCTTTATTTACTCGACTGCAGAGGATACTAGGCCTGTATTGGAGGCAAGCTTTTATTTGAGAGAGGCCTTTATTTCTAAATGACTCTGTTTGATAAGTGTGTTTGCTCATATTTTAGAAGGAAGCCTCCTTGTTTTCTGATCTGGTTCTGTTTTTTGGACCGACCGGGACAGGGGGGAGGCGCTGGCACTCAGTGCGCTTATTTTTCCCCCTCTCCCTGTTTTTTTTCTAACCTCTTCCCTCCCTTCTTATTTTTTTCAAATTTTTTCCCTGGCCTGTATTTGGGGCCGGCTTTCATTTGTTCATGTCGACCACACCCCTGTCCATTATTGTAGACCTGGCTTTTATTTGAGGAAATATGGTATGCTGAATTTGATGGATACTATTAGCTTGCTGGTTGTGTGATCTTTAAAATTATTATTATTATTTTTTTTTAAGTGTTTGCCAGATCCTAACAACTACCACGAGTTTTGTCGTCTGCTAGCGAGGCTGAAGAGTAACTACCAGCTAGGGGAGCTGGTTAAAGTAGAAAACTACCCTGAAGTCATACGCCTCATAGCAAACTTCACTGTCACCAGTCTGCAGGTGAGTGTGTAGAATTTGCTGAGGATTACTGCTTTTGATAAAATTAGTGCTTTATGACTAGGATGTTAACTTTACTAAGGTTTGATGTTGAAGACTCTGATGCCGATTCTGATGCCGACGCGATGTGAGCCAGCGCTTGGTACAGGAAGCAGGCAGTTCTTTAGTCTACCAGGAAGCTTGAAGCTACAGAGTGAGATAGCGAGTGAGATACTGTAGCTTCTCAACTATCTTAGTCAAGCCTAGCAGGAAAATAAACATGGAAAAATAGGCAAACAGTACAAAAGTATTAAAGGAATACTCCAACATTTTGGGCAAAATACCCTTTTACCAACTTACCCAGACGAGACAAAATGTTTGATACCATTTTCACCTCTGTACGTCCACTGGTTTGGTTCCTGTGGGTAGCATTTCATGTTAGCTTAGCATAAAGACTTGAAGTCTACAGGAATCATCAGCCTAGCTTCTTCAAAGTGAAAAAAATAAACCTTACAGCCACTCTGAAGCTGTCTTACTTACACAATGTATCATTTGTATTTGAATCCACGTCATGTTTTTTTTGTTTTTGTTTTTGTTTTTTTTAAATGAGGAACTATGATGGTAGGAACTGTAACTGCTGACAACATGTGTTCAGCGGTTATAGTTCCTACCATCGCGTCCTATTAGGAATCGTTTTTGGCTTTGGTTTTAGGCTATTCAGATGTTAGGTACTCACAAATGAATACCATGTTTTTTGACAGTGGGTATTTCAGTGAAGAAAATCAAATATTATATGATTGTATGTATGAAAGTCAATTGTAGGTATAAATGACAAGAAGACCCCTGTCACTTTTGGACCAGGGTTCCCACTTGTCATGGCATTTCTGGAATAACATGAAAGTTTTAGAGGTATATTCCACACAAGGAGAGTTATAGAACTTAATGGAGTTAAGGAATATGATTAAGTTTTACAAAGAGGTACTTTTCAAGAATATGCCAGAATGTATTTTACTATTTATTACACACATTTATTGCATGGCTTTCCGCCCAAATGGCAGTGGAAACCAGACTTTTCTCCCCTCAAGGGAAAGAACACTAGCAAATCTGGAAGGAAGGAAACCTTATGGAAAGTCATGGAAAACTTGTGGAATTTTGCATCAGAATCACGTCAGGGATGTTGTTCAAGCATTAGGAAAAACTCCAACTGTCGGTCATCCTTACCTGTTTCTGTTGTCTCTTTCTGTGTATCAGCACTGGGAGTTTGCCCCCAACAGTGTTCACTACTTGCTGAGTCTATGGCAGCGTCTGGCAGCATCTGTCCCCTATGTTAAAGCCACTGAGCCTCATCTGCTGGAGACCTACACTCCTGAGGTCACCAAGGCCTACATCACATCACGGTTAGAGTCAGTCCACGTGATCCTCAGGTAAGATCTACTTTCGCTCCACACCCAGAGTTCACCTTTCTGTTCACACGAAACTGCCACCACATCTTTCAGCAGTATGCAATCAGTAAAAGTTGATTTGTAGTTGAAAAATTTGATTGACCTGTAAATCTTACAGTCTTGCTGTAGTTGCAGTAGGGTTCCTAACACAGCGGGCATTTTCATGTTAGAAAGAAAACTGGCAGGATCCTGAATCCTTCATTTGGGATAAAAAAAAAAAAAAAATAGGTCACACTTTAGGACTATTGACTTTAGTGTTAACAAGTTCAGATTGTGTCAAATTCCACAGTGCATTTGTGATGTAGACATAAAGACCTAATTAATGATCAGTTTATTGTCTATTATGTATCTATTATCTGTGATTTGTCATATAATGCCAGAGTGTACAGTATGTTGCCTTAGGATGGTTTAACTACACATACAGTGCATTCAGAAAGTATTCAGACCCCCTTCACTTTTTTCACTTTTGTTAAGTTGCAGCCTGATGCTACAGTCATTTAAATGATTTTTTTCTCTCACTAACCTGCACTCAGTACCCCATAATGACAAAGTGAAAACAGTATTTTACAAAATTTATTAAAAAGAAAAAAAACTGAATATCACTTTTTTTTTTTATCCCAAATGAAGGATTCAGGATCCTGCCGGTTTTCTTTCTAACATGAAAATGCCTGCTGTGTTACATTCAATATATGCAAATATTGACTATATTTGCTTGCGGAGGTTCCTGTTATGCATTTCTCATTTGCTTAAGTGGATTCTGGTAAAGTTTGAAGCTGCTATTACCATTTTTCCTACCAGTGGTTTCAAGTGCAGCTCTTAGGAAGTAACACAAAAAAAATCTCCTTGTACTGAACTTGGTGTCCAAACATGTATTTGCTCCACAGAGATGGTTTAGAAGACCCTCTAGATGATGCCGGCCTGGTTCAGCAGCAGTTGGACCAACTGTCGACTATAGGGAGGTGTGAGTACGAGAAGACCTGTGCTCTGCTGGTCCAGCTCTTCGACCAGGCAGCTCAGACCTACCAGGAGCTCCTACAGTCCACCAACTCCAGTACTGCAGACATCACTGTGCAGGAGGGTAAGGACGGCAGACATATTGACACACTGTAACTAAAGGACCAGCATTGTTTTTCTTTGTAATCTTGAACTAATGTTCTGTCAACTTGATCATTAAACATGTCACGATTAAGGGTGGTCATTTTAAGTAATTACAGTGACATTTGAAGTACTGATATGAAAAAAACAAATTTACAAAGAACATTATTTAAAAATATTAAAGTGCCAAAAGGACAAGGAGGGTTTCTTTCTGCTTACAGTTTACTGTGTTCAATTACGTAATAGCTCTTCAAGCATTTTATGCATTCATTTTGGTTTGTTCATTTTGGAAATGGCAATGGCAGGTGGTGCAAAGTGGTAAAAACTGTTATAGATATCAAACAACTAGGAATAGTTGTTTTTATACATTTAAGCTAGCTTTTGGCTGCAAGTAGAAAAGGTTATAAAAGAGGTTCTTCTTCATTGTTAATAAAACTACATGAACCTATAAAACACTTTAAGAAAGTGTAATGGATACATTTGATAAAGTATTAAATTATTACCTTTTCAGTAGAAAAATAGAGACCAAAATGACAGCAGTGACAGGAGTCTCTTTAAGTTCATCGATTTCCAGCTGCCCTCTTTGCCCATTGCCCAGTCCCTCATACTCACTGCCCATTGCCGGTAAATTTTGTCCTAAATTTATCTCAAAAAGATTTCTTCTTAAGCTGATGTATCATCAGCTTAAAAGAGACATTCCTTGGTCCAGAAATTTAACTGATGCTACTCTGCTTCCCTGTGCAGGACGGTTGACATGGCTGGTTTACATAATTGGAGCAGTAATTGGCGGACGGGTGTCATTTGCCAGTACGGATGAGCAGGATGCCATGGATGGAGAGCTAGTCTGTCGGTAAGAATTAAAAAAAAACATAAGCTGTTAAGCAAAAACTCGCTATATCTGTTATCAGGCCTATTTAAAAAAAAATCTTTGTGTCTCAGGGTGCTCCAGCTGATGAATTTGACTGACTCTCGGCTAGCCCAGGCCGGCAACGAGAGACTGGAGCTGGCCATGCTCAGCTTCTTTGAACAGTTCAGAAAGATCTACATCGGTGACCAGGTGCAAAAATCATCCAAGGTAAATACCGGCACTAAACATGTGAGAATATTTCTGCTGTGTTTGTTTCTGTTGGCGGGAGCAGAGCATGAGTAGTTGCCTGTGCCATGTGTCCACTGCAGGACCCCACTGCTAAATTAACCCTGACCTGGCTGACACCCTGTCGCTGTTTCTCCTTTGCCCCGTCCCGCCCTCACTAAACCTGTCCCAACAATTGGTGACAAGGGGCCAAGTTGATGGGAATGAGTAGGTCTTTTGTCCTGGGCATCGCTATGTCTGATAGTGCTGACTGCAGCGTTTTCTATAGAGCCACTGAGTCTCAGTCTGCTACTACTGACGTGTGGGTGTTGTTTTACCATTGTTTAGCTTGACATGGCGTAGTCCACCAAGGCATGCTGACCGATGAGTGTGTTCTCTTTGTTCTGGGCAGAAACTGCAAAATGTGAACGGCCCAGATAAGTGGTGGAATGTAGAAACAGTAGCTTCTCCCCGTGTGTCTGTCTGGTTTGGTTTTAGCTCCCCCTGCCTCTCATAAAGTCTCACCGCAGAGCTTGAAAAAAAGTTTTGTTGGTCACACCCTTAGCAGAATAGAGGCATCTGAACCTGCTTGAGCTAACAGATCAATAGCACAGTTGCCATCGCAGTCAATATCAGTGGGAAAGTGTCGCTCTTTGTGAATGCCACTGATAGTTTTCTAGCCGCTGCTGCCAGAATAGGATGATCAATGACTGTAAAGCTGGTCAGTGCATGATTCATGAAGTGTATAAAGTAGCAATAACAAGATATTAGTCATCACAACCCCCAACATGAAAACAGATGTTGGTGTCTAGTCAGAATCAGGTGTAGGACGGGCTCGTTTCCTACCAACTTATCCTCTGTTCCGCAAGCTGGACATCCTGCCTTGTCCATAGAGAGGCACCCAGCTCTTTCCTCTGCTACACTTGGTCCTCCTTCAGTGTTTCCTCTTTTCCCTGCACATGGGAGAAGTTTGCTTTGAAGGCTTTCTAACAGAAAGAAGAGGTTAAAGTTAGAGTTAGGATTAGGGATATCCTCTCTGTTAGAAAGACTTGGGGCTTTCTGTTAGAAAGCCTTCAAGGCCAATTCCTCCCATGTGCCATTTCTCTCTGCTTAGTGCCTTGCTGTGACCTGTAATGAGCATGGAGCTAGAGAGCCAAGCTGATAACATATGTATTAGTGCTTCAGTTTATTAACAGATAATCAGCTCTGTGCATAATGCTACCAGCTGTCTTTTGGTGTGCCGTTCCACATCCTGTCCTTGGGTCAAATCTGCTGACATGGTTTTAAAGCTGACTGCAGTTACTGACTTTATCAAGTAACACTGGTGATGTATGAACACTTTCTTCTAGCTACTGATACAAGTCTAAAGGAGAGGAAATTCTTATTTCTTAATTTCGAAAAAGAAGCAATGGACAGGAAGTGTAACAAGTGGCCAAACTGCCATATCCTTAGATCCTGTTGCCCTCTGGAAATATATTAAAGGAGTACCACGACATTTTGGGCAAACTACCCTTTTTCCGACTTACCCAGACTGAGACAAGATGTTCAATACCATTGTCACCTCTGTATGTCCACTGGTTGGGTTCCTATAGGTAACATTTTGTGTTAGCTTAGCATAAAGACTTGAAGTCAACAGGAGTCATTAGCCTAGCTCTGTCAAAGTGAAAAAATAAACCTTACAGACACTCCAAAGCTGTCTCATTTATGCAATGTAGATATCTATTTGAAATACACGTCTTGGAATTTAAAAAAAAATGTGGTTTTTGGAGAACTTAGATTGCACTTAGACTGCGCTGAACAAAGGCAGAAGGATACATGTGATCAGCTGACCAGCCATCTAACTTCTCCTAAAACAACTTGTTTTAAATAAATTCCAAGATGTGTGTTTCTTGTGTAAATAAGAAAGATTTGAAGTTGCTCTAAGGTTTATATTTTCACTTTGACAGAGTTAGGCTAATGACTCCTGTAGACTTCAAGTCTTTATGCTAAGCTAACACCAAATGCTACCCATAGGAACCCAACCAGTGGACATGCAGAGGTGAAAATGATATCGAACATTTTGTCTCAGTCTGGATAAATTGGAAAAAGGGTATTTTGCCCAAAACGTTGGATTACTCCTTTAAAATTGCAAAAGATTTTTACTATTTGTGGTTACTGTTGTGTTTTTAGATGAAGTGTGATTGAATGCTTTTATTCAAATGGATAGAGCTGTTCTTCAGGTAGTGTATGTGTGTTTGTGCCTTCAAGCTTTACCGGCGGCTATCGGAGGTTCTGGGGCTGAATGATGAGACGATGGTACTCAGCGTCTTCATTGGGAAAATGTGAGTTGTAAAAATTAAAACTATTTAAGTGTATCTGTCCTACGTATTCACAGTTATGTATATATCTGGATCCAGAGGCAAAGTAAATCAGACATGGACTTTCTCACTGGAATACTTTTTTTTATTTTCAAAAATATTTTTTGTTAAATAATAAGATTGTAACCTTTTCAGACAAAGGAAATTTGGATTGCTGATGACAATGGCCTTATGTTTCACTGTAAATAATCTTTTTTGCAG
>OMKZ01013031.1:9371-28415 GCA_900302535.1 Neoniphon sammara
AACATTGAAGAATGTCTTATCCAAAGCAATGGAATGAGTACAGGAACCTCACACAGGCTTAGCTCTTCCCGGCTGACTGGCGCTGGTGCCAAGGCAAGGGAGAATTTATAATGCAGGACACATATGCAGACACACACATACACACACACACACACACACACACACACACACACACACACACACATACACACACACACACAAGTAGCTAGTGGAAAGGGAAGCTGTAGTGTTTAAACCAAACAACTCGCATGCTCAGTCTACTTATCATCATTGTTACCTTACTATATACATCATCAACTGTGAGCTGCGATTTATATACAGTCTCATCGTCCAGCTGTGAGGTCCATGGAAATAAAGCTGTCATGTCTTATATTGTCAACACCAGAGGGACTGATAGTGTGTTGGTACGCATGTTAATAATCATTTCAGATAGAGTGGAGACTCAGGCTGTCTGCCTGTGGCCCTCACAGCATTGAGTGCTTGTTCCGTTACGTGAGTGTATGCTGCCTGATGTTCTTGGCCCTTTCCTCTTTCCTCACTCACACTTACCCTGGCAAAAGCTCAACACATCTATTTTTGGCTCTGGTAAAAGGAACTACTTTGAATTATTGTGTTTTTGCCAGATAGTTAATAGTTTGCAGTGCATACTCACTGACATGGAATCTGTGCTAAATTTGTGTGCGTGTGTGTTGAGTCATGAGAGGTTGTTGCGAAGGGCTCAGTGTTAACTGATTTGGCCATTATATCATAATGTAAATGCGTGCTGGGCTGGACCACTGAGGGCAGCAGACAGTGGCTGGCAGGCTGTTATATCATCCTGCCACTGGGACTCACTGTTGCACATCAACCTTTTGTTTGCATTCTACAAAAGTATGAATAGATTAGAAGGTAAGGAGCGACAATAGCAGCAAACAAAAATGATACTCAAAATTATTAATTCATTCTCTCTTTCTATTTCCCACTCTGCAGCTGGCTGACTTTGGCCTCTCCAACCATTTCCAGAAGGGCAATTTGCTGCAGACCTACTGTGGAAGTCCACTCTATGCCTCACCGGAGATAGTGAAAGGACTTCCCTACCAGGGGCCAGAGGTGGGTTAGCGCACCCTCATGACTTATGTCACAGTTAATCACAAATCCTATATCTTAAAGCTGTAGTGTACAGCATTTACATGAATAAACGGTTACGTTCAAGCTCTTGTCAAACACATTCACACCATGCTGAGTAAGCCTATTACCGCCTGGCAAAGAAGAAGAATGCACTCCCTGTAGGCATATGTCATAAGACAGCATCAAAAGTGTTTTACTGTATTTATATTTTGGTGCCAGAGGAGACACACACAAAAGTTTCACACTACAGGTTTTAAGGTGTACTATGGTTTAAGTGAGGACATTCACACTCAACTGATAAAAAAACATGGGATTACGTGTTTATTTCATGCTTTTCATCAGTCGAGTCTAAATGGTCCTCACTTAAATGAACCCTCAGCAGTTTTGCACAAATACTAAATGTAAGATATATGCATAGGTCACGTGACATGTTAATAATAATATGTGTTTTTGCATGCTAGGTGGACTGCTGGGCGCTGGGAGTGTTGCTGTATGCCCTGGTGTATGGCAGCATGCCCTTTGATGGTGCCAATCACACCACTCTCACAGAGCAAATCAGCCAAGGTCGCTACCGCAGACCCAACCCCCCCTCAGGTATACCCTTATGCACACAGTCACTGTCTAATGTATACACCTTAATATAATAATAATAATAATAATAATAATATAGCTTATTTATATACAGAAATGCAGCTCAAAGTGCTTTTAGATTAGAAGCACTAGGTGCTTCACATGGAGGTGATATTCACCAAGTGTGATTATTTTGTTTGTAGTCATGACTGATATCCTCTTAATTTCCGGGCTGTCATCATGAATAAAGACAGTTTGGCTAATATAAATAACAGTAAACACTTGGCCTGACCTCTGTCTCCGTTCCCTCCAGATGCCTGTGCTCTTATCGACTGGCTGTTGACGGTGCGTGTGGATGAGAGGGCCACAATAGAGGATGTGGCCAACCACTGGTGGGTGAACTGGGGTTATGAGGAGAGTGTGTGTGACTGCCCTGCGTCCCCACACCAAGACTGTCCCTCCCCACTGCTGGCCCGCTATATTGACTGGCAGAATCGAGTTTCCGCTACCAGCAGCATGACTGTTGACCGTGCCTGCCTGTCCTCTGACTCTTCCTGCCCACCTCACTCCTCACCTCACCCCTTCTACTTCAGCTTCCCTCTGAAGGGTGATCGTGGAGGAGGAGGAGGAGGGGGGGGAGGAGGAAGGGCGCGTGGAGGAATGTCAAGTCTCAAGAAGTCACGCAAAGAGAATGCCATTCCCCAGACTGCACTGGGATCTTGCGGTGCTGTTTGCACTACAGTTCCCACCGCTGTTACTGCCTCCTCCTCTTCCACCATGGAGAGAAAGAAACCCAAGGGCATTTTGAAACCCCAGAGAAGCTTTGATTCAGCCTTTCACAACCCTCCTAAAGAGAACTCTCCCTCCCAGCCTCGTAACGCCACTCCCCAGCCTTTTCGGGCGCAAACCCTCGCCCACACACGCACTGAAATCCTGTCCACCAGCCTGCCACCTCCGTCTACATTCAGTCAGCCCTCATCCAAGATGCCCAAGAAGGGGATCCTGAAGAACCTATATGGAGGGGAGTCAGAAAGAGGCTCTGGGGTAGGTTCAGAGGTGGGAGGAAAGGCGGGTGGAGGTTCTCGTGATTTGTGCTCCTGCAAACCACATCCACACACCCCTGCCGCAGAAGATAGCCCCACAATGCGCACAGAAGCAGTCAGGAGAAGAAAGGGTATTCTAAAGCGTAATGGCAAGTTCTCTCGCAGCTTGGATCTCCCTGATGACCATCACTCTTTGTCTCCCTCAGCTGCTGTGTTATTCCCAGAGACCCTGCAGCAGCTCCTCCAGGCCACAGGGGGCACCGGTGGTGCCGAGGGGAGCTGCAGTCGCCCCCCTAGTGTGGTGAGCGAAGATAGCCTCTTCTCCTCCGATTCCTTTGACCTGCTGGACCTCAGCGTCCAATCGCGACGCAGGATTTTCTCCAGGGCCATGCAGCGGAGCGCCTGCAGCTCTGAGGAGGACCTGGAGGAGTTCGGAGCTGAAGCAGACGGGGTTGGGACAGGCAGAGCTCTGGGGCGAGGTGGAGAGGGTGACGGAAGGAAGGATATGCTAAGATAAACCTACTGATGGAGACGTCAGTAGGGCAAAAATGTGGACTTAATATCTGTGCTTCAAGGCACTTTTCTGTAACAACCTGTCACCTTGAAGATAACTTTTTTATGAACTCAGAGCTTACAGTTCCACAGGGAAAGATTGCATCTCAAGGACGATACTGAGCAATCTATCAACTCAAAGCACTATTTCTCGGGACATTTCGTTTGTCTTGAATGATGAGTTCATAGTACTTCTCGACAACGCCTCTCAATGTGAGGCCACTGAATAGAAGTGATTTCTGAAAGGGGTCTAGTATCTGCTGAAATATAGAGATGGGCCTTGATTATGGTATAATACACAGACTGTTTCTTTAATAAATTAACTCTGTTCTAATGAAGAGAGAGAATTCACTCTGACCTCACTTGCACAACAACTCCTTCATTGTAGGCCCACAGCAGATTTGTGTACCAATGAGCCTTGAGATTCTGGAAGCTGTAATCTGGAAGTGCTACCTGCTTTACTGACCAGCGAGTTTTTGATGATGATGACGAGCATAATTCAGCTGGTCTCACTGTGCCACGTCAATATTGACACTAAACTGACGGGATGAGACAATAAAACTACACATTGCCTGCTCTGTTGTGAGGATAAATTCTGTTTGACTGTCATGTTGTCGGGATTTTTCACCACGTTATTGAGTATATTTGTATTGCACAGTATTGTATGTGCATAATTTGCTCCTTTGCACCAACAGACACAGTGTGAATGCCAGATGGATCACACTCCTTTCACCTAGACACCACCAATGCTGCTGTGGATATTTGAATGGTTGCCAAGGTAAAATAATGTGGTTACATGTATGCAATTGTAAATCTGTAATTTTCATACTGTAAGTAGAAAATTAAGTCAGTTGTTCAACCATTATGTTCTTTTTGGAAAACAAAATAAATTATGTGAATTTGAATTCCTTGTGGTCTTTTTCTAGCTGTGCAGCTGGATGCGCTCTGCTCAGACACTAAAATAGCAGTAAGTTATAAATGAGGTGCTTGCTGGACAGATTGGTGTACCTGGCACACTGCTTCATTCACACGTGCCCAGAGGTCTAAAAATAAGTCCAAAAAAATTTCTGCAGCCTTGAAAAGAATAAAGATAGCCATTCTGAAGCACCAATGTAATACTGAGGAAAATGTCCATTTTTAGACAAATCACTCTTTTATTCCCAGTGTTCCCTCTTCTGTATAATTAAGGACCTCTTCTGTTTTGGTCTTAGGCATGAGTCAACATAGAGAAATGGAGCAACAGTGTTTATGATATGCCAAGAGCTATCCAACTGATAAACTCCAGAGCCCCGTGCCTCCATAAACACTGTGCTATATTTACTCTATAGACTATTTCCATAATGTTTTCATTTGCTTGAATAAAAACATCTTAAAAAAAAGCTTTAAAAGAGGTAAGAAAATAATGGTGATAACAATACTATAAAAAAAACGCTATTTAAAAAAAATACTATATTTTTACATTTACCTAAATACATAATTTTAAACAGGTAATTTTACAATTTCTGTGTTATTTGTTGAGACAGTCCTTATCTAGGAATGTTGATCCATTTCTTACAATCTATGGAGGAAAAAAATATGCACCAAAAAAGTGTGTGTGCATGCACATTTTTTGTTTGTATATGGATATAAACCCAGCAGATGTGCCTGCATGCATGTGAGGGCTTTCAGAGTGGACTTGTTGTCTTCCACTAAATACATCCCTAAACACAGTTCTCACATCTTTTATTCCTCTCCTCGGTCTAATGGACAGAGCTTATGATGAAACACTGAAGTTCACAACCAGGTCTTGCTTAGCTAGGAGGAAATCTGTGATTGGCTGACATAAACATGCAGCCTATACCACCCACTTGCACGGTTTTAACTCTGTTTTGAATGTACTTCCTGTGGCAAGAGATAGTTTAATGACATTATTGTTAATGTCTGATGGAAGACAGAAAAGTACTCAGTTAACTTAAGTCCAGAACAGAGGTCTGACGGCGACATTTCAAAACAGCCCTTATCACCAGTCAGTCACACACAGTTACATAACCACTGTCCTTAAAGTGCTTTTAGATAATATTTACACTGCACCTATGTATATGACAGACAGCCATTACAAAAAGGAGCAGTGTAATCCAAGCTGTGTGCTGGTCGGTTAATGTGTCTCTGTCCAAGGCAATATTATTTCTCTGACATCTCCTCATCTCTTAACAGGTGGTGTATTCTGCCTCTGAAACAAAACGCAGAAGCACTGCTGCATATTAGACAGCGTGGGTTATAAAGGGATTTAATACACTCAATTTAAGAAATTAGGCTTTACAGAACAAATAACAGCAAGGGTTAATATTAAATCCATCTCACTGCCGGTAGTTTTCATACAAAGGACTTGGAAAGGCTTACCATATTTTTCAGGTGGAAGTAGGTGGGTGGAGCCAAACAGAGAGCCAAGCTTAGCTTATTGGCAGTTTTGTCAACAACATCAAATTAATTTCAAATCCTTTTGAATCTTGACTAAATAGCATCTTAATGACATCAGTTTGGCTGGTGACAGAACAAAACAAGACAAAAAAAATCAAATAATCAATTAGATGTCCTCTTAATCCAATTTTACTGTCAACATTTCATCAGTATTTGACAAAATTCATCTCTGCTTGTAACCAATCAGCCTACTATTGCTGTATCATGTTCAATGTATTATTTGTAATGTTTTGGCAAAAATTCCTGAATACGTTTATTACACCAAATATATCAGATATACATAAATTTTGCAATACTGACACAAAGTGCTGAGTGCAGCAGGGTCTCCTGAAACTCCAAACTACTACAGTAATGTAGTTACCTGGACTTTGAACTTGATTATAAGACAAAAAACAAGGTGCTATTATGCTCTCTTGTATCCCATAAAAAGTAGAGTATCCCACTGCATGGTCTCAGTAACAACCTCTTTCACTGAGGAGCTCAAGAAACTATGTGTGTCTTAAATGTTTTAATAGCCAGGAATAATTGTAAGGTAACCTGAGTGTAAAGCATCTAAACTGTGTGTGGGCCTCCTGTCAATCATATATAGCCTAAGCAGCATGGACTCCATAGTCAAGGATGTAAACATGTTAAACTATTCCATGTATCTGCAATAATTACTAACTCAAATTGGGGGGAAAGGGGTTCACAGCTAAATCCTAAAGGCCAAGAGGCTTTTCTCTCTGTTCCCTCACGTGTGGACAAAAGCAGGCTACTGTTGAGTGAGCAAAAGCCACCCCCAGACCTTTCAGGTTTAAGGCTGCTTACCAGAGCTCAGGCAGCTGGGGAACAGTAGATTAGGACACTGAAATCCTCCGTTGCCAACATACGATAGCCCTAAGTCCTTACATTTGGTATGGGAATTGTATAGCCTGTTATTAAACTTCACTACCTGCCCATTCACAAGTACTCTTACTTTAGGGCATTTCCCAAATGTTTCATCATTGATCCTTATTTCAGGGGGTTGGATTTACATTTAAATGCTAATTTTGCTTTCTGCAGTGATCTATTTCATCTTGATACATTTTGGTCTGTCACAAAACAATGAAATAGTTGAAATAGTTATAAACTCAGCTGCATCACTTTGACTGGGGCTGGAAGTAAACAATAGTGACATCTTGTGGCCATTTGGTCCAACTGGCCTCCAGCAGCAGCCTAAAAACAGATATTCAATCTTCCAGGTCTGTTGAAATATTAGATCATATACTGACCAAAAAATTAAAGTTCTGTCGCCTGTCCTGCCATGTTATTCAATAATAAATTATGTGAGGGAACACCTGTTGAGTCTCATAAAATCCAGTCCAGTCAGCCTGTAATGTACAGTTATACAGTGACTGTCACCTCAAAGTAATCATATCTCCCCCTGTCGGTTATGTTCAAACTGAGAAACAGTTTGAATTGTCAAATTCCTAGGTGTTGATTGAATGTCGTGTTAATAATAGAGTACCCAAGTACATACTGAAATAAATTAATTAATTGCAATGAACTACCTTGTGTTTAAATCAGTTAATGAAGCTAAGCTTTATCGAAAATGAAAATGCTTCTGAGTTCCTGAATTTTATGTAGTTTTTTTTTTCTTTTCCTGAGAAAGAGTATGGGGCAATTTCCTCCTTTAGTTGCTTTAGTCACCCCTATAGTCACCCTCTGACTGGTATGCATTTTATCTGTCTTATCTTTGTCATTCTGAATGAAATGAATGAATCTTTCCAGTCTGAGAGTGGATCATAGCACCAACAACTTGAAAAACCTGCTTAAGGCTTTTCCCCACATATGGAAGACAAAGCAGGCAGTATGGTTGCAGTCATAGTGAAACCGAAATGGCTAGTTGGTAAGTTTTTTGGATTGGGTGACTTTCTTTGTAAAGTTTTGGAGAAGTGTAAAAGAGCCATCTACATATATTATCTATTGTTTTGTTTTGTTGCTTTTTTTCTGTTTTGCATTCTTTTTGTTGGTGAATGGAAGTAATGTAATATAGAAAATATAACCCTTGGCTGTAATTATTATTTGCAAAGGGTGTCTTCTAATCCCATAAGAAATGGATCATGAATTTGACAAGATACAGAAATAAATTTCATTCATTCATTCACAGTGAAATTGTAAAACTGTAAAATGAAACTGACAGATTTCATGGTTTCAGTTCCGCAAAAGTCATACTCTCAGCTACACCAATCCTTCCCGGGTACATGAAGGTTATACCTTATTTGCCAAGCCCTTTTGGCTCCGCCCACTGCCTATCACCCAAAGATAAACAAGCTGCGTCAAGCTAGTCACAGAGAGCAAAAGAAATACCGGAAGTGAAAGATTTTGCTTGTAAAATAAAAGCGTGATATTCAAGATTCAAGATATTTTGGCATAACACAGCACACAGGCAGGGACTGCACTGGTAGTCTGATAGCCTGGTGTTACCAGACCTTAAATCTCATCTCAGTAGATTTCAAATGTGAAACATGAACTCGCGAGATTTCCATGTAGTATGTAGTATCTAGGCTAGTAGTCTGACTCACAGGATGTAGGCTGTGGATTAAAACACGTTCGTCGGTGGTTTTATTTTGAAGGCCGATAACCGGAAATCCATTTGTTGTACTTACTGGTTTTAAGTGGCTTGACGATAATGGCGTAGAGACAAAACCCGGCATTTTCCACCGCCAGGGTGTCTCCTGTCTACTTCTGCTCCCTTTATCGAGTGAAACCGTCCTGGTTAAAAACGTTATCGTATGCAAGTCTGTGAGTCGTGACTCTGCTAACTTACCCGAGCAATATCTCGTTTCTGTGACCGACATGGAGAACCGAAAGCGTCCGTTGGAAGATTCGTGCAACGCTGACAGCTTCAAAACGCCGGAGAAGAGAGTGGCAGTGGTCCGGCGGCAGGACTCGGACTTCATGCATTGGGGAGTGGATGAAACATGTGAATACCTGCATCGGCAAGGACTAGGAGAATGGGAAGATAAATTTAGAGGTCGGTTTTTATGGTGCGGATAGCTAAAGTAATAGTGTAAACAGCTGAATTTATTTTAATCTCGCTGTAAGCCCAACTGCTCAAGTGTAACCACTCAGAACCCTGCTTATTTATGTGAGCTGCTAGCTAACCTTAGTGGTCTTGCTCTTAACGGTCACTGTTAGAAATCTGTTTGAACCTAGTTGTAAGCTGTGGTGTTGAGATAAATCCACGTTACACACAGATAGGCCATTTGGTTGACACTTTGCAGGACCACGAGTGCCAAACGCCTATAGCTAATCCTGACAGTGTTATGTTACTAAGCCCAGTCAACTCACTGAGATACAGGACTGATATAAACTGCCACCAAATGCTGTTTCCTCCTTTGTCCAGAGCACCAAATCACTGGTGTGGGGCTGCGATATCTCAACGAGCCAGAGCTGGAGAAGATGGGCATAGGGTAAGTGTGAACAAAATCAAGGGAAATTCATCAAGTCTCCCTCGCTTAGTACTAAATAACAGCTGACACCATGAGTGGCAGCCAAACAAGCCACAAACCTACTTTGATTGGCTTTCTTTTGTTTCACACTTCTCTTTCTCTCTGTCCCACCCTCTATCTCACTCCCTTCAGGCCCCTTGGAGTCCGTCTGCAAATCCTGCCCAGTCTTAGGAGGCTGTGGCAGATAACAGCAGAGACAAACAAGGTAACACCATGAGACTTCTTTTTCAAGGCTGTAGGGATAAGAGAGATATTCAAGGACAAAAGGCTTGTAGGATAAACAGTGAAAGAAAGTGAAATATACCAGGGTTAGTAAATGGACCATCACTACCACATACCATCCACTGTGGAAAAGGATCAAACTGATCTAAAAAAAATAATAATAATAAGTAAGTGTTTTCCTTCTTTGTCATCTACTGTCACTTGACAATTTAAAAAAAAGCTTTGGCGGTTGAAAACTCAAAAGGTTCAGAGGGTGACCTAAGAAAAATGAAGACAAACAAGTTAATTAATCCCTGAGGGAAAACTGTTTGGGCTTGTCAGGGATGTTGGAGTGCACAGTAAGCTACAAAACAACATCCCTGGTGTTTGTAGGGAGCCAGTGTCTTGCTCAGAAGCACTACAGCCGCTGTTTTGGCGTGTTTTACTTCATTTACTACACTGCACACAAACTCAAACATTTTCCATAGTACACCATGCTGTTTTAGATATTTTATTTTTTACTCACATTCCCTTTGTTCCACATTCAGATCACAAACCTACCTTAAAATTCTCTTTTTAAGGCTTTGGAAAAGTTTATTAGTAATGTGAAGTGTATGTGAATTGTAGTAAATTGGCTAAAACATGCAAAACTTTGGTATGGTCCTTTTTAAACATGTTAGCAGAGTGGACTCAGTGGTTTTAACCCTTGTCCTAGGATTGAAAGATGGTCTTTCCAGCCACTAAGCCATCATCTGTCTCAAAAGATTTTGACTTGTGTTAGTTTTAAATTGGCACATTGGCTGACTTGGGGAAGTGTGCATATTTTATAATGCTGTTTTTCTCCCAGGTGTTTAATGATCCTATCCATGGGCATGTAGAGATACACCCGCTCCTCATCCGAATCATTGACACACCCCAGTTCCAAAGACTACGACACATCAAGCAGCTGGGTGGGACCTACTTTGTCTTTCCTGGAGCATCCCACAACAGATTTGAACACTCCATTGGGTATGTTTGTATGAGTTTTCAGATAGATATGTATAGAGTATGGATAATAATGTGCTACATGAGCGGTCTGCTCCATACAAAACTATCAAATAAAAAATCTGTTGGTATAATTCGATATGCAGACAGGCTTTGCAGTAAAACACACTAAAAACCAAAAGTAAAACATCCTACAGATTGGTTGTGTAACAGGTTGTTCAGTTGTTTTTGTGCTGATGCAGGGTGGGGCACCTAGCAGGACGGCTTGTACAAGCTCTGAATGAGAGGCAGCCAGAACTTAACATCTCTCGCAGAGACATCCTTTGTGTACAGATTGCTGGCCTCTGCCATGACCTTGGTGAGTTAATGAGCACACACCGCCATTTTTGTATGTATTGTAGACATGTTTGTCTTTTAGTAGCTGGCTGTAGTGTGAGTGTGTGAGTCAGAATGAAAGTGAAACTGAAACTGAGTTCAGTAGCTTCCATTTTATGCAAACCCTGATAAAATCTGAAAATGAGTAGTTCACCAGTCACACAAACAAATAAGTAACTTCACTGCATCTCTCAATATCCAGGACATGGGCCCTTTTCCCACATGTTCGATGGGATGTTCATTCCTAAAGCACGTCCAGGGATTGATTGGAAGGTGAGAGCCTATCCCTCTTTCCACTCATTTATTTTCTTTCTGTTTTCATTCTATTTCTGTAGTTCCTGGCCATTGTTTATTAGTAGCAATCCTATCCTAGAATTAAAAGTAAATACCCAAAGTGGACACACTTTGGGTATTTAATGATGCACATTAGGGAAAATCCACAGGAAAATATTTACTAAGCACACCAACCTTTGAGACATGAACAGACATGTTTAAAAATACCGATGAATTAATTTTCCAGAATGGCATCAGAAAGAGCCACCCTAACTTAGTGTTGGCATGCTTGATTAATAGTAAGCCAAGATCTGACTAGAAAAACCTGCATAGATTAAGGTCGGTGATACATTCTGACTCAGAGGTCCACTATTGTGAGGCTCTGATTGAAGGGACGGAATGACTAACAACACATCTATTGTCAGGAAGCTCAAGCTGGTGCTATTTTAAACAAATTTTAAACAAAAACAAGGGCAGTTGTTGAGTTCAGTTAGATAGCTTACTGGGTATGATTTAGTCAGGAAGGAGCTAAAAAAATATTTTAAAATGTCTGTCTGCAATGTTTGCAATAAGTTTTCAGAAAGACAGACCTATGTGGCATTAGAACAAAGGTGAGAATAACCATAAGAATGACAGACAATTATATGACTTTAGTCTCCAAAGGACAATACACAGTCTTTTAACTGCCTGTCCAGTAGGCCACTGTCATTAAGCCCAGTGTTAAGCCAGTCACTTCTAGAATGGCAACTAAAGAAACTATAAACTCTCATGCTCTTCCAGATGATATTTAGTTAAAGCAACTAACAGCATCTAGTTTTCCTAGACTTTCCAGGCACATGCCAAATGTTAGAATTAATCCAAGGCTGATCTGTTAAGCAGCTAACGTTAACTGACTAATAAGCATAAAAGTTCACAACTAGGATAATGATTGCAGTGTTCAGGCTGATAAGTTTCAGTGGTAAGAACTGTTAGATATGGTGCCATTTTGTAACTTATGACCGCAGATTTGTTGTCTCAAAAAGGTAAGAGAGATAAGACAGCCATTTCCTTTTGTATCCTGCAATGTTTGAGCAGATTCTAGATAAAGTTTTGCTATTTGATTAGTGAGTAATTTTGGTTTTGATTTTGTGAGTTTGCACATTCTCATATTAATGTGCATGCTCTGTGTGTTTGTGTTGCAGCATGAAAAAGCTTCTTTAGACATGTTTGACTACCTGGTGAGTGACAATAAACTGGAGCCGGTGATGGAGGAGCACGGCCTGGTTTTACCAGATGACCTGATCTTCATCAAGGAGCAGATCGCTGGACCCCTGGGCACCACATGCTCTCTCAGCCAGGAGGTGTCAGATATCACACATTCACAATCTCAGTGTTTCCCACAGTATGACGGTGTGACTGTGGCTGGCTCCGATTTCCCACCGTCAGTCATAAATTCAGCCTGTAGTTGAGAGTATTATACGCGCAACTCCAAAAAATAGAAAAATCAATTTGTGGCGAGTGATTTGTGGCGTGCAGTCTGGACCAACCAGAATGCAAATGAGAGTCAGGAGTATAGAATGCAAGAACAGATGTTCAATAGGAAGAAAGGGGAATGTCTCACATTAAGGCAGGGTTTCTGTGGGTCCTTGTGTTTTTCACAGATCAGTCTTACACTTTATTTACAGTGCTATTAAAAGGTCTGAAAATGTCTTAAAATGTAAATTTAACTTGCTGAAACCCGCAGAAACCCTTTCTCAAAGGAACTCTGTAGTATTTTGGAGTTTTGAAGATGTCTTTCACTGGATTGTTTTAGGGAGAGACCATCTCGCACAACATCTGATGGAACTTAGGCAGGACTTTGTTAAAGAAGCAGAGGGTTGTGACTATCAAAGTCAGATTACAAAAGGGCAGGGATGTTGGCTGGAAAGAGCTTGATACTTTTGATGATGATCAGGGTGTTTTAAGTGATTAATGATTAGTTATTGGCTGGAGAAACCTACCCCCCCACCCCCACAACCCACTTCTGAGCGTCAGTCAATAAATTAACCGTGTTACAAGCGTGCAAAAATTTTTCTAGATTACAAAATGTACAGTATCAGACTTAACTGAATTGATAAGGCAATTTTACATGCTTCAGCATGAACATTTGTTGCATATTGCTAAGTATTAAAGATATGTTATCAAACAGTAGTCATTCCAGTGTGAAATGTGTATTGCTAACTAATCAACAATGTCCTTGCACCAGGCTGTTTAATGCTATGTTTTTGCTTCTGTTTTCAGTGGCCATACAAGGGTCGACCGGTGGACAAGGCCTTCCTCTATGAAATCGTGGCTAACAAAAGAAATGGCATTGATGTCGATAAGTGGGACTACTTTGCCAGGTAGTTGGGGCTTGTTGATAAGTTAAGATAATTAACTTTGACTGTGGACTGGTAACAGTTCATGCACCTTAACAATGAGACTGATCAAATATCCTTTGGATTAGTTTGAATTCATTTGTCATTTTTTCTTCCTGTATTTCTCAATCTGTCTCTTCTTAGGGACTGCCATCACCTGGGTATCCAGAATAACTTTGACTATCGCCGCTTCCTAAAATTCGCCAGAGTGTGTGAGGTGGATGGGCAGAAGCACATCTGCACTAGAGACAAGGTGCTGTCTGTGTGGCCTCTACTTTCAGATCTGATTTAAACAGAAATCGATTCACATGATTAGCTGTGACTAAACTAGATGTGAATTCCCTCAACAGGAGGTAGGCAATCTGTATGACATGTTCCACACAAGGAACTGTCTCCATAGAAGAGCCTACCAGCACAAAGTGGGCCACATCATAGAGAACATGTGAGTGACCTCATGTTTTTCTTGCAACATTTAGCTTGGCCTTTTGTCTCATGTAGGTTGTCACCTTTGGGCCACAATTCACTGTCTTAAAAGATATGTGGATAAACATTCTCAAAATTACATTTTGTGTGGATGTCATTATCCAGGATCACAGAGGCCTTTTTAAAGGCAGATCCACACCTCGAGTTTAAAGGCACAGGAGGAAAAATGTACAAACTTTCCGAAGCGATAGATGACATGGAGGCCTACACTAAGCTGACAGGTAAGTAGAGGACACTCTGAGCTGTTGGCTTGTGTTTGTACAACACTGAGAAACAGGGAGGACATGGGCAGGATACATCGGCATCATATGTGCCAGGTTTATTAAGTAATAAATACTTTTCAAAATATGTTGCATTGTCCAAAGTTGTTCTGTCTTCAGTATCATCACTGCCTGTATTTGGACAGTGGAATTTATTGTAGTGAGGTTTTAGCCCATTTAAAGAGTGATGTCTTGGGGCTTTGCTTTTTTCTGGGTTTTCAGGGCTGGATGTCTTTTATTTTCTTACATCTGCATATAAAATGGACCAACTAATGCTAATGCTCACTTCACTCCAGTGTGAAACTATTTTGGCCAGCTCTCCATTGATGTTCTTTTAAATTGCAGAACTCTTGGAGTTAAATCTGACTGCAGTCTATTCCTGGATAGACAGGTCATGCTGTTGTTTTCTGCAAGAGACCTTTTCTCTTAGTCACCTGGAAAATGTGATTCATGCTTTTATTTTGGTTAGTACAAAACAGCACAGCTGGGCATAAAATTAAGAAGAGATGTCGTGTGTTTACTGTAAATCCGATCTGCAATCAAATTTCCCTTACAAGACAATAAAGTTTTAATACATTGAATGAATTTATGACCTTTTTGTTGTTTAGGGTTTGCTCTGTCTGACCTGTCTACTATACTACTCTGTCTTTGTCCATCTTGTAGACAATGTGTTTGAACAAATTCTCAACTCTCATTCTGAGGAGCTGGAAGAGCCAAGACAGATTCTACACAACATTGTTTGTCGACGCCTCTACAAGTGTGTGGGCCAGACTCAGGCCCAGAACGGGGGGCCCATGGTTGTCACCCAGGTGTGTTCTTGTGTCTGTATTAGTATACACATGTCCATCTGTATGTCATCCATTTATTTGTAGCCACAGTTACACTTAAAGATGCTCTCTTTAAAATTACATTTAAGTGAGGATGCTTTAGACTCAACTGACAAAAATGGGCAATAAGCACAAAATTTGATGATTGAGTTTACATGGTTTCTATCATTGCCTTGACTCGCTGATAAATTATGTGCTTATTCCATGTTTTTTGTCAGTTGAGTCTAGACGCTCCTTACGAATCAACCCTCAGTTTTGCATAGTGCACCGTAACATTTCAGTGCAATCTGTCCCTTTATTTTTGACAACCGATTCCTAAGAAATGATTTTGGGAACATAAAGCGGTAGCACTTGGCCGGGAAATGACTATGGGTTGCACTTATTTAAATTTGTGTCGACATTATTTTTCCCTGCACTCATAGCGTTTTTTTCCTATAATGCACGCTGTGCCTAGAATGCACCCCACTCTACACAGATTTCATTATTACAAGGCACACCTGACCACTCCCACATCTGCTTTTGTGTATGTCTGTGCCCATAACTTAATGCATCCAGGCGTCTATATGTGTAGTCTTTAGTCTCTGTGTTTTAACATCTGTGGGCCTCTTACTGTCTCATCTCTCACTCACTCTCTCCTCCATAGGAAAAATGTGTGCGTTGGGCAGGTGATGTGGCCAGATCCAAGCCTCAAAGTGGCGCCCAGGATGTCAATCTGCAGCCCGAGGACTTCATAGTCAGTGTGAGTATCTAGTCCAATGTGTTTTATTTTCATAACATTAATTTACTCATCACTCCAAAAGAAGGAATTCTCTTTTGTTGAGGTTTTGTTGGTTATCTTCCCTCACTTTATTGGTATAGTTGGGGAGATAAAAACTTGTTTGATACTATCTGCCTCTCGTCTTTTAGGTCATTGACATGGACTATGGGATGAAGGAGAAGAACCCCATCAATAATGTCCGTTTTTACTGCAAGAACGACCATACCAAGGCAATCCAGATACGCAAGAACCAGGTCAGAACTAAAGCAATGACCTCAGAAACCTTTATAACTTCTAATCACAGTTCTTCTTTGCCTGAGCTACTTTAAATTTTAAATTATGATTAAATTGATGTTTGTTCTACACCTTTTTCCTTTTTAATGTGTAGAAGCTGTTTGTCAGTAGCTCTGATTGTTTTACTGGTGTACTCTGTGCAGTAGTCTTAAATTATGCCTTAAAATGGAAACTGTACTGCCGTCATTCCTGCCAGGTGTCAAAGCTTCTGCCAGAGTGCTTTGCAGAGCAGTTGATCAGGGTTTTCTGTAAGAAAACTGATGCCAGGAGCCTGGAAGCAGCCAAGAAGCACTTTGTCCAGTGGTGTATGGATATGAACTTCTCAAAGCCTCAGGTAGTATCCTCTTAAGTTAGATGCAAAAATTTATTGAATTGTCAAGTTTTGCCATGTATGACCAGCGATGTTGCTGGTAGAGGTGAAGCGAGGTTTCTTTCAGGGGATCTCAAGCCGGCCAATCAGAAATTAAAGGGGATTTTGCCCATACATCCCGTCTTTCTGGTCAGAGATCCTGTGCAAGATGTTAGACCTCAGAATTCCCCTTTTGTCTAATTCCTGGGCCACCAGTGTTCAATTCAGCTATCTAAACATTTTATGTTTTTATACTGATATCACTAACTGTTATTTAAACAGTCATACTACTTAGTGTGAAAGACCAAACAATACTATCCACAACCCACTTCTTGAACCTGTTAACAGAGCATTAAACTGTAGATAAACACACAATAATTCTAAGATAAAATCTTACCTCTTCACACACATACAGTAACCACTATTTCAGCGTTAGGCCAGCATCATTTTTTCTTGTGTTACTTATATTATTGTCAATGCAATTTTTAAAGAAGAAAAAAAGGCAAGAAGATGCTTTATTAGGTTGGACATTCATACCTGTCCCGGGAGTCTCTCATGTTTTTGCCCTTTCTCCCATTCTCCTCCCGTTTTGTCATTTTTTTGTGTTCATCTCCTGTTTTCTGAGACACATGGCCGATCCGATCTATGTTCCATCTGTCCTCTGTGCCCTGTTTTTGGACAGGGGTTTACTAAAATTCAGTACCTCACTTTAATAATATTAAATTGTGTTCTTGTCTCTAATTCTCTTCACTTTTTTTCCCGCTCAGGACGGGGATGTAATCGCGCCTGAGCTCACACCTCTGAAAGCCAGCTGGTCAAACAACAATGAAGGTGAGGATGATGAAGATGACAGCTGCAGACCAGTTAATTGGGCAAATGTGAATGGACAAGAGAAAGTTAAAACAAAGCTTTTTTGACTTACAGTTACTTGAAACTTATTTTTGGGGGGGAGTGTGTGTTTATCTTTACAGCGGACTGAGAATCATGAGTAATATTTGCAGGTTTCAAAAAAGGTATGAGGATACATAATTGCATATTCAGGGCCTGTCCATTTTTTAGTTAAATTATTTTAGTCCATTTTATTTAAGGCTGCTTTTTTTTTGTTGGCAGTTTGTCACATTTTAAATTGAATCTTTATTTTGTATCATGTTACTACCAGTAACCCACTGTCATCTAATCATATTCCCTCTTTCTTTCTTCATCTTTTCTGTGTCTTTTGAGCTCTATAATCCCATGGTCGACTGATTGTTATTAACAGTCGTGATTATCAATTTTAATCAATCAGCTGTTTGCAGTTAAAAGTTACTGTGAACAATCAATCATGCTTGGCTAAACTGTTGTACCCCTAAACAGAATGTCCTTTTCTTCAAGGCAGTGTGTTTTCACAGAATACACACAGGTTTCAGGGAATTGTTTTTATTCAGTATGCAGCTATATTCATGCATGTTTTTTTTGCATAATGTGGTTTGTACACATAAATTTAAAGTTTGTTTACAACCTGTTTTTACTTGGAATGCATTTACTATGAGTTAGACTCTCCATTTGCCGTGGTATATGTTGTTCTTTATTTATTTTATTCATAGTAAGCATCTCATCTTGCCCATTGCTCTCTCAGTCTTTACCACTCTGGTGGCATATTGGATACCAGTTCTATTTTCCTTTTACCAAAATTTGTGACCTCATCAAAATTTCCTCACATGATATCTGCCAGACTGTTTGTGCAAAGGATACCTGTTTTGTTATTCTGTTTGTATATAATTATATTTTTGAAAGATGTTAAAGGGAAACCTGCCCAAGTGATACTATTGGGGGATTCTGTCGAGGTCATTCCTGTCAAAAAGAAGTTTAGTACAGGTTGTGTCTGCCAGTGGCCTGAAAATAAAGCTCTCCTTCTCCCTGTTGTCTTTGTGCAGTTCAACTTGTTCACCACCAGTGCTCTTTGTTGTCTCCGGAGCAATAAACCTTGTTACTGGGACAATGGTCACCTCAATTGAACATGATTTGGCCAAGTGGCTAATGAGATATGGGATAAGCAAGTTCAAATCAACTTGCGAGATTTCCGCAGAGTATCTAGGCTAGCATATACATTCAGTAATTCAAAAATATTCTATCCTCAAAAATAATTTATGAGGGGAAAAGCTAACTGGAATTATAAAAAAAAAATTCACATTCTGTCTGGGATGGGATGAGCCATTGTAACTCAAGGTTATTTTACATGGCAGACAGAAACACACCTGCTGTGATGCACTGGGGGGCACACACACACACACACACACACACACACACACTCTTTTCACGCTCTTACACATCCTGTGGCACTGACTCTCCAGACAGTGTTGCCGGATTGGACGGTTTTCTGCCCAATTGGGTGGTTTAAGGTTGCATGGTGTGGGGAAAAATGGGCTTAGAAGGATGAACAGAATTTGGGCTGGTTTTCCATGAGTTGGGTGGGTTTTAAATTATTTTCCAAATTACAATATATTAAAAAATATATATTCAGAAAATGTATTACTTTGTGATGCAAACAAAACTAAATAATTTTCTCCACATACAGTCACTCAGCACAACTTTGATATGACATTTTTTACTCATTCTGGAGATATGCATTATCATTATTACCACACCCACCCACCTGCAGCTTACCGGATAAACAGACACAAGCTG
>OMKZ01013032.1:2261-12578 GCA_900302535.1 Neoniphon sammara
ATTGTTTATTTTGTTGGGTTTTATTTGATATTGCATTATTATTATTATTATTATTATTATTATTATTATTATTATTATTATTATTATTATTATTATTGTTTTTTTAATCATAGCATTTATTTTGTGTAAAGCAATTTGAAAACGTTTTGAAAAGTGCTATACAAATAGTTGATTATTTATCATTGCATTTATTTTCTGTAAAGTGCTTTCAAACTCAGTTTTGACAAATAAAGTTTTAAAACAGATTCGAATTGAAAAACTGATAACTAAACAGAACAGAAAGGAAAAACACAAAAGTTAAATCATCTACGCCGATGACTCTGACTTCTATTTTTATCAGACTTGATCTCTGAGTTTGTTGGCCTTCAGGTTCCACGTCCACCTCTGTCCCACTTCACTTTACAACCACTGACATGTTGCTACTCTGCCTACCAACTGTAGCAACTAAAAGTGTTAGCATGCACTTCAAGTCCATGGTAGTAATATAGACTGTTACTACAGATTGCTTGTTACTACTTAGCTGTAGTAATTGGAGTAATGTGGATAAGTGTATTGATCTGTTGTAGTGAAGCCTGTCTGGTGATGCTAGGCTGTGTTTAGTAGACACAGATAGATGTGGACTTAATGACTGATACTTCATTTCAAAGTAGAGCTGCTATAGAGTCAGAGCTTTAGTGCTGGGACAGTGGAGTGCAGTTAGTTTATAAGTTCATTAATCATTGCCTCCAAAATCCATAGGATCCAGTCTAAATATTTTCATTTTTCTGAACAAGGACCTTAGTTATAAAAAATAGCCTTTGTTTTGACTGTGCATCACCTGTTTTTTGAAGGTCCTTGGGATTTAACTAAAAAAATTAGCTAATTTTTCCCTCCAGAACAGCTGATTCCGAGAAATGTCAGTGGAACGGAAACTCCAGTCTGCATGTTTGTGTACCTGGGGAGTGTTCCCTCAGCCCCATGTTCCCCCAGCTAATCTCATCATCACAGTCACTCTGGAAGGTGAAAAACTGAGATGTAATGACTGTTAGTTCACTGTCCCAATACACAAAAATGTAAATTTTATGCTTTGTTAAGTGGAGAATAACTCAAGTGTATTTGCCTCCAATAAAATGTATGAATAATTGGAAAAGGCAGCAGTTATACAACATTCTACCAATTATATGAATTGGTCTGGAGTCCTTTCTGTCCAGTAATGGTTTAGCTTTAGTTCTAAACTGTTTGTGCTTACTAGCTATCAGGCACTGACTGTCAGGTATCAAGGGCTTTCAGGTGATGTAATGCAGCCTCTGGTGGCCATGATGGAGCCAAAAGTGAAAAGCTTCTAAATGTATGACCTGGCCATCCCAACAGAATTCAATCAGACCAGGTTCATTTCTGTGCTGTTTCTGACTGGGAACTGATCGTTTCATCACTGATCCATTCAAATGTCAGCTTGTTAGCTAGCTAACCATAGTATCTGCTTAGCTAACCATCACTGTCTTGTTGTTAGCACAACTGATTAGCCCACTAGCTAATGTAGCTAGTAGCAGCTAGCATTAGCATGTTAGCAGTAAGACGATTAGCCTGCTGGCTAGTTAGCTAGCTAACAGTTTGTTCAGGTTAACTGAGCTGACTCTTGTCAAGCTCCAACTCTTCATGTTTTGGAGTAGAGACTAGGGCTAAAGACAAGACAGTTTACTGTGTCACAGTAAGCTACATTTGGAAACTAATCTACCTTATCACACTGTTCACTTTTACTGACAACCTGACTGAATGGATCTACACACACACAACAAGCTGTTTCAGCCAGCTCTCTTTTTCTTGCCCAATTGATCTATATTGAATTATTTTGCGTGCAGCTAGCTCTTCACTGGACCTCCATGATGGCATCAGACATGACTGACAGATATGTGACAAAACCTCTGTCAGGTCTGGTAAAAGCCTGCAGGCTACAGTGGATTACAACACGCACAGGCCCAAATGTCTAGTGATGTTCATGTACAAATGGAACACATTTACAAATCACTGGCTTGTATTTAGTCAATGTGGAATAGTCCAACTAGTAACAAAGTTAACTTGTGCCAGCGGGTGATGAACGCAACGAGCTGAGACACACTAAAAACTCCCCCATTGCTACTTAATACTTACTGTCTAATAGTGTCATTGCAAGTCTTAGTTATTCATCTTTTTAATTTCACCCTGGTTATTTTCCAATTAATTTGAATACTGTTATCCATTTTGTTTGTGGTGTTTCGAGTTTTAAACTACCCCCAGCTGTGCTGTTAAACATTTATCATTTTAATATAGAATCATATTAAAAACATATACTTAAGATGCATGTTGTCTTTTTTTAGTTGATCAAAGGATTTGTCTTTTTTTCTACTGGAACCATTTATTCCCTGTTTGGCCTCTGCGTTGGACCAGAATGCGATCTAGACTAAACCCATTTTATTCTTATTCATTTTCTCCCACAGGATCATTAGTTTCATATTATTTTGCCTCACTCTTATGTCCTCTCCTCCCCGCTGTGTGTACGGCCACAGTTTGACGTCCCGTATGATGACTGAAGCCTGTCGCTTTGGTGTCTGTTTTCTTTCTGTTGAGTTTCCGGTGCAGGTTTACGAGTACAGATGTGTAGCTGATGCGACAACATGCATATGACGCTGAATGTTCGATCCTGTAGCTCTGTTAGCTGTCGGTGTTCTGGGTGACAGGGACACACACTGAGGACTGGAGGGTGATTTCACTACAAAAGATGCTGGACAAACATAAAACAACCAAAATGTAATTGTAATGTCTGAAAAGCAAACTGCCAGGAGGAAGTATTCAACTCACTCTGACCCAGAATCCTTTGTCCATCCTCAGTGTGTGTGTGACGGTGTTTTGTGGCTGCAGCTGCTGGTGTGTCCCAAACCCCAAAGTACTTCTTTAAATTTGAGACTTGTTATCAAATTCTGTGTTTGCTGAAGGTTTAAAAAGTTTCCTGAGTTTGATTGTTCTTTAAATCTTGATTTGACCCAAAGCATTTTGCATCTGAAATAGTTTCCCTCACAAGACAACAGTGTGTATTAATGAGCCTTGATGAAGTTAAATGTGTCTGAGTCACTCAGAAAGATTTTATGAACCTGCTCTGATCCTCGCTGTGACCCACTGTTTTTTCATTGGAATAGACCGTCTTTGTGCTGAGGTACTTGTAGCAACTGATAATATAATAACTTGTCCAAATGTAATGGAATGTCCCTTTAAGTGGGCTGAAAAAGTAATAAAACCGTTTTATTACACTTTGACAAGTTATTTCATGGGTAATTATGATTATGATTTCTGGGACACAGCCGGCTGCTGCCTTTTAAAAGTGATGGAAAGCTGTTTCACTCTGAGCTGACTTCTTTCTTTACTTCTGATAATCCTGTATGTTTAATGCTCAGTTCTGACTGTTTCATTTTATATGTATTCCAGTTGTTTCGGCTAAACAATAAAGCATACTGATGTGCGTCTGATGCACAAGAAAACTTCTTGTGTTTCTTTACCTGCAGTTTCATATTTCTATTTTTTACAGGTCTTTACCCCTGTATTTTTGACCTCTACTTACAGAGCTGAGTGACAACACGTCTACAGGTATCAGAGTTCAATTTAATGCTTAAGACCTTTTAAAGACAAATTATATCTAAATTTAAAGATTTTCTTATTCAAATCATCATTGCAAGTTAGTATAAAGATAAGCTACTGCACATTTGGTTCAGGGCAGGGATATGGTTGGATATTAACTATATGATTGAACTCATATTCTAACAGTTTCCTTTAAGCAACTGCTGCTGAACTCTTTTCCAAGTCCAAGGATCTTGTTGGTTTCCCTCTGCAGGTCAGTATGGTGAGCAAAAGGTGTATAAGGTCGTATTGAGTATAGGGTCAGTATAAAGTGAAATGGTTCATTTTCCCACAAGATCAGTCTAAAGGCAGGATGATCCTCAGAAGGCTTCATAACAGCACAGATGTTGATCTGAGGCAGATGAAATGTTTGTTGAAATTAATTCAAATTTAAGACCAATGACTTAAGGCCTAATATTTGCTTTTTCTTAAGTTCTTGCTTTGTCTGCTTGTTTGATGTTTGTTCTGTTTCTGTTTGCCACATCTGTTAATCTCTTTTTGATTAGTTTCATGTTGATTTCATTTCATTTAATTAACCTGTAAGCCTGGAGGTGTCTTCCCTCTCTCTCTGATCCTTCCTAACATTTCTTCCATGTTTTTTGGGGGGATTTTTTCTTGCTGATATGAGGGTTCAGGTCAGGAGGCGTCGATTTGATTTCTATAAACTATGGGCCTGTAAAGCCCTTTGAGACAGGGATTAAGGGCTCTAAATACATTTTAACTTATTTATAAAACTGAATTTAAAACTTTTTAAGGACCTGCAGACAATCTGCAACAGGATGTTTTGGTCCTTGTGCAGGGAAGCAGACTTTGATCCAATCAGATATTTGACAGATGAGTGTATGACTACTAGGGATGGGTATCGATAACCGGTTCCTGTTAAGAATCGATTAGAAATGGTTCGATCCATCGACATCATTAGCCTTTATGCTTAACGATTCCCTAATCAATTCTTTACATGATGCTGGAGCGGCCGGACCTTACGTCGACGTCACGTGACGTGCCACATGTCAATCACGCTCGTGAGTCAGCAGCAGAATTTCCAAGACTTGTTTATTTACATCCAGAGATATCCAGATCCAGTGGACAATTTCATATTTACTTTTAAACTCAATAAAATGTTGTTGCTGACACAGAAAACCTGTAAAGTCTACTTTCTGTACACCGAAAATTCACAAGAGGAATTGATAAGGGAATCGATAATAGCATTGGTATCAATAAAATCTTATCAATACCCATCCCTAATGACTACACACTTTTACAGATGTGTTACTTGCTAAATATTACCTTAAACTAAACTCGGTGCTTGTAGGGGCAGTTCCTTCCTGGCGGTCTGCTGCCTTGCTCGAGGGTGGCTTGTGGTGGATTTTGCAGCATCGTACAGTCAAACTCATGCTTTCCCCTCGGCCTGCCAATGATGAGTGAAGATATAAGTCACATACAGCAGGATGTGAGCTGCACTGTAAAGAGGCTGTGGTGTCAGTGATAAACACCAAATTTACTTACTGGGTTCATCTGGGCACAAGACACAAACAAAACACTTTTCAAACCCTTTTTTTTTTTTTTTTTGAACATTTTTGCAAAATACAACATACAATCAATGCTTTGACACTGTTCTCATACACGTCAGTACATCTGGCAGCTGCTGTGAGGCCGACCACAAGATGGCAGCACAACACAGCGCTGCGTTAACAGGCAGAGACTCAGAGGATTACACTTTGTTCATATGCACCGATAAATTTCTTCTTTCAAGATGATTTTAACAGCATCACAGGGAGAAATGAGGAGCAGAGACAGGAGAGAAAAGTAAAAACCAGTAAAACCTCCGCTGAGCAGAGCAGGGCTGAGGAAACTCCGACCTGAATCCTTTTAGAAAACGGCGATACAAACATGAAATAAACATGAGATGATGTAAATACATGATTTCAGATCGTCTACTGTAACAAACAGCATCCTGAAAACAGAATCTACTCCAACCCAGCAAGCCCTTCTTCAGTCTAACACTCCTTAATGGAAGCACATTGATAAGATGGTTCAAATAGACGTTAAATTCCTTGTCTTCAGTCTTTCATCGTTCAAGACAACCTTATTTTCTAACAAGCCAGAAATTTAAAAAAAAATTTCCACAGTGCATTCAAAGTAAATACAAAGGGGTGAGTATTTTTTTGTGTGGCAATTTTGTATTATATGATGAATTAAGACATTTAAATGAAAGAAAACTGAGTAAATATTTTAGGTAACTTATTTTCAAGGCTCCTCCATCACCTAGAGTCTAACAAGCCGTTTCGGAAACTTTCATTCTTTATTTATGAGCTGCTGGCTGCTGATTGGCTGGTAGTACTGATGGCCCCTTCAATTAGCATCAGCCCACCCTCTGCTAATTTAAGACTCGATATGATTGGCTGATTTTTGATAAAGCCAATTGGCGTCGATTGTGATTGGCTTGTTTTCTGGTGACATCACAGAGAAGCTCGTTAAATAGCAGTTCCATCTTCTAACATTATTTAAATAACATCCAGACTGCAGTAGCCACAATGAATCCAGTTTTCTGTTATAATTACATGTTACATGTCATGTTTTGAGTCCAAATGCTCATTAAAATATTTTTCAAACATGTTTTTATAATCAATCAGTCTGAACTCAATGTCTTTTAATGGAGTATTTTTGATGGTGTTTAGTAGGATTTAAGTCTCTGAGTCTTTCTATACATTTCAGTGTGAAATGAGACCAGATGACCAGTGTGAGTCCAAAGGATAAACAGGGTTCACCATCGCCATTAAGCAAAACACTGTGCTTCTATGTTAGGAGGCCAACATCAGTTGAAAGAGGGAGCGAGGGAGAGCTGAATGCATGTGCCAGTAATTCTTGGCATTTGTTTTGTTCGGCTCAGACGACCAGATGGAAGCAGCAGAAAAAAGTGACTTTCCTGTGACTGTCAAAACTTTCGGGAACTGGACTGTTTTATGTGGTAAACGCCGCCTATCTGTTGGTGTTTTACTTATATATTTATTTTTCCCTGCTCGACTCGAAGCTCCAATTAATTACAAAGCCTGTTGGATGCAGGTCTTTTGTGTCAGAGAGAGAGAGAGGGAGATAAAAGATAGAAATGAAAGAGAAGACCTTGGAAAGCAAACATCATTGTGGAGCCAAAATCTAAAAACAGTGATATCAGTTTCCAGATAGTGTACAGGGACTGAGAGCTTCCATAATCATCTCATAAAAAACATTTAAAGACTTTCCAGCACATAAAAATAGCAGAGATATGATGGAAATAAAGTCTGGTTTAGCTACATCAACTCTTCGTGCAATATAACAATATTGCCATCGAGGTAGCAGTTGACACTTTGTTTTGATGCTTTTCATTTATTTTTGCTTTTGTTTCTTTCTTCTAATGCATGTGATTTTTTTGTCCTCTGAAAAACTGGTAACTTGAAGCCACACTGGGCTTCTTCGCACTTTGGCGCCCACTATTGGCAGCAAGAGATAATCAAATTTTTCAAAAACAGGAATATTTTTAAATAAACCTCCTGCCTGGTGAGGCTTTAGTGTTTATTCATCATTATTTAAAGAGGCAGGACTGCCTCGTGTTTGGAGAAACTGAAAGGCTGCAGGAAGCGCTGAAACGACTGATTGATTAGTAAATTGACAGAAAATTTATTTCAATTTTGAAAATGTGAACCAAGTAGAAACACCAACATCGTCTGATTCCAGTTTCACTAAGATCACTAAGATGCTAAGATTGTCTTCCTTTTCTCCGTTCATATCATTATAAATTAATACTTTGGGTTTTTTTGGCTGCTGCTCAGACTGAGGAAGCAGTTTGAAGACATCACTTTGGACTCTGATCACTTCCATCAGACTTTGGATTCAGTTTTCACACTTGGACATGGACTGATTATTCAAATAATCAAAAAACAATAGATCAATCAACAATGACAGTTAGCTAGCTACAGGTTCAGTTTGACTAAATGTACTGAGGTCAGAAGAGATTCCAGATCAGCCCAGTAGTTTCTGTTGTGATCTGTGTTTGTCTACATGCATTTGTCCATTCAAGACTAATTAAAAGCCAACTTGAGCTGAACTGACTTGTAACCACCAGACTGTTTTCCTTCAGCAGACGTTTGTCTCACTGTACAAAATAGAAACTCGTAATTAACTAACCTGTTGCTTGTGGTTAGCCATTCCCCTTGGCTTCAAGACATTTTAAGGCCAAAATGAAGAGTTTCATTCAAGAAGACATCGTCCATTTGAGAAAAAACATCACCTACGCTCACACAAAGACTGATAGTACAAAATTAAAATGATTTGTTAGTTGTAAATATTACAGAATTTAAGTGCGTGGTTGACAAAATGATAACACTTAGAAATTGGTAATCATTGTTTTTACCCAAAAGGGATTGTTAGTGTTTTGGATATGAGCTCTTAATATAGAGGAAGTGTCTGCTGAAGAAAAAAATTCAAAACATGATCATATTCCCCTAAACTCCACTTCATCATCATCCTCCTCCTCCTCCTCGTTCAGAGGCAGTCTGAAATGTGCGTATAATGTGAGTAAACTGGAGTCATTAAAAAATAAAATAAAACTGTCTCACATACAAAAAAGTGAGTCGGTCAGTGTCGTCTGCTGTGTGTGTCTGCTGGCAGGATGGGAAACCACCAGCTGCCCACTAATCTGCTCTGTGTCTGAATGAATCGACTAACAGCTCCTGTTCTACTCTAAACACCAAGTTGGCTGGTGACAGAGTGAAAGTGGTGACTGGGTTTGGGGATTTACGAGCTTCTGTGACATGTAGACAATAACACACAACTGAACTGCCACATGTCACTCCATCACCACCAGCTAATTTACATATTTAGAGTAAACCAGGACTCTGAGTGTCGGTTTCTGTCAGAGTCGACTGACTCAGCCGATCGTTTCCCGGCCTGGAATCCACGCAGCAGCAGAGCGAACTTTCCATCTATAAATATGTGTGACATCACCAGTGTGCATTGTGTCTGAATGTGCTGATGTTGCGCAGCAGTGCCGGGCTGTTAGGAGTGCGACGCGGCGTCGGCGGCGGGTTGTGCTTCGGTCTCCTTCGTCTCCTCGTCGTCGCTCAGGAAAAGCAGCGGGAACATCCCCAGGATGCAGCCGATGGCGACTCCGATGGCTTTACCCTGCAGGACGGGGAGGCAGAGCGTCAAACATCACAACCTCTTTGACCGTACTGACATCACCAGTATGACAAAACGGCAGGGAGTAGTTTAGTATTCTGTCTTATTCTGCGAGGAAGTGAACACAACGCAAAATAAATATTACATTTGGTGAATAACTAGTTACAGATTTTTTTTTATTCAAAATTCCATGATATTCCATGACCTGTCCAAAGAATTTATTAAATTTCCCTGACTTTCACTGTCTTCTCAAAAATGCCATGACATTCCAGCAACTCCCTGCCCCGAGCGATCCCTGGTAATGTTGTGCTTATTAACAGCGCCTGTAGCATCTACCAAATAATCATGTAAACCAACTGTGCAGCTTGAACGGTGTGATATGAGGAAGTTGATCCTAACGTGACGCACGCTGCCAAAATCTGAGCCTGCAGTGTGCGAGCTGACGCTGTGATCAGGCCTGTGACTCGTTCAGCTGGTTTCTGTTTTGTCTTTGACTGGACGAACTGAACACGAGGAGGAAACGCTGCAGAGCTGTGAGAACACGCTGGCTGTGAACGCAGCGTGAGTCAACTCAGCATCAGAGGCTGCAGGAGAAGACATTTCTTTCAGTCTGGCTTTTGCACTGTGACTGCAGCGAGCCCAGTTCATGATGAGAACCATTTAGACTCAGCCATCAAATTCCATGCGTATCCCAGATTTTTTTTTGGAGTCCTCTGCGATTTTGCATGCTGCAAATCACACTGCACTGCATCTGTTTGCACTAAATGTGCGATATAAATAAAGTTTGGTTCGGTTCGTATCAAACGAGGCAGACAAAAGCGACCCGAGTCTCACCATGTGCGAGCTCAGCCTGGTCTGCCACATGTCCACCTGCTTCGGTGACAAATCTGGAACCTGCATCCCCAGCCTGGACGCCAGCGCCTCCACGTAGCCTGCAAGACTGCGCGCGCACACACACACACACACACACACAAATATACTGTGAGAAAAGGCAGATAACATGCACCCAATAATACTCAGGAAAGGAACAAAGTCAATTCACACTTTGAACTGAAAACCAAACAAAGACGACACAGAAAGGAGCCGTCTGAGACATGAAGCACGGAGAGACAAAGAGACAGAGCTGCTTCAGGACATTAATTCACAATTTTATTTCTAAAGGCTCAAAAAAGAAACCTGAGCACAGCTTCAGTGAAACTCACAGTTTTAACTCAAACTACAACAGTGCTCACAGATGAAGGGAATCCTCAGAGACGGTTTATAAGTTTGCTTACCCGAGACCTGCCAAGTCTGAGACCAGGTTCCCCAGAGCTGCAGCTGGAACAGAGAGACAGACTTTCACTTCTGAGGCTCTTTAATGAAACACAGCAGAGGAACAAATACCTGAGGCTGGGGACTGCAACTACAAGCACTGGAAGACTTTTAAAATCAATAACCTCTGAAAACACACTGTAGCAAGCACACACACACACACACACACACTTTTTTACTGCAGGGTTTCCACACACACAGCTGTCAAATTCAAATACGTTTCAGTGA
>OMKZ01013034.1:15589-32613 GCA_900302535.1 Neoniphon sammara
GTGACCACCGCCGCAGCATGCATGCACCTCTCCAAAAATGCAGCTGTGGGTGTTGCAAGACAGCAAGGACTATGATTAGTCTGCTTAGTCGTTTTGTATTTTCTCCCATTTGCAGTTGATTTCCACTCATACTGAAGAAAAAAAGGAGTCATCCAAAGAGAAAGGAGCTGTCAGGGATGTCATGCACACATTTTTTTTAAAGTGGGCACAAAATTTATTTTTTTAATTAAATTTAAAAAAAAAAAAAATCATGGCAATGTTGAACCAGTCCAAATCTACATGGTAGATGAAATGACAGCAGTGTATTTACCAGTGTAACTTAGCTGTCTTATTACTTTTGGGTGGGTGTGACAACCAGTGAGACTTAAATTCACGGCGGTGAGACAGAAAAATCCAATGTGTGAATGAATTTTCTGTGTGAACGGCCACCAAGCAGAGCCTATTTGTAACGTGCCACAGGTAGAAAGCACAGGGGAAAATGCACTTTTTTGTTTTGTGTTTTATCTAAAAATACACTGAAATGAGTACCTTTTTCACTTATAAAAGCATATTTAATTATTACCACATTTTGTTATCGTTAACATTAGGTACTTAACATTAGTATTTAACCAGACTATTTGGGAGAAATTCAACACTAGCGGTGGTTAAGGAATAGCGGGGTTCTAATATCCCAAGGCCTATCTCATTGTACCAGAAACCTGTGAATGCTGCATGTCATTTAGCTGACATACACCCCACTGCTTTTTGTTTAGCTTGCTTTGGCTATTACACTGTAGCTGGGTTGTATGGAAAACTACATTAATTTTGACTAGCCTAGAAAGTACAGTTTCACTCAAGCTAGCTCTATAAAACCACAAATCAACACCACATCCATGTGTGCTGTTGGTATCCTGCCCGTAGTTGTCAAAATACTCACCAGATTTTGAAATTTATTCACCTTTGGAGGGATTGCAGGCAGCTTGCAGAGTTCTGTCGGCAATCACAACATGCCGGCGGTTAGGATGTTTTCCCACTTCTGTTTTACCAAAATAATAGTGTCATACATTGTATAGATTCTCGCATTGTCATCATAATATTGAACTGGCATAATGTCAATTTATTTAGTTTACCATGTAATCGATTTGGGTTCATATAATCAAATAAACAACAAGTCAGTTCAATATCAGTGTGACTGCTGTCTATACTGAGTATTTTATTTTGGTATTACGGCAGTTGGAAACTAATTTGATGTCGAGAATTGATGTACGGCATTGGCCAGAATACTATAGTGAGGGATGAATGACACAAGATAAGTCTTCTGTTTGCAGCATCTCACTGCTCTATCTGTTTCAAAGGAGACGCGACTCATCTGGACCAAATTTGCCCCCTCAGTTAAAGTGACCACGACGCCTCTGACTGGGAGTTTGCAAATATGTTCATTTGTACGACATTGCATCGCCAAATTATGCAGATTGCCAGATGTCACTAAATTAGCACTGAGAAATATCTCAAAACATCAGTTAGGACTCCACCCAATGAGTCCAACTGTGGGCTCACTCTGTTTCAGAGTGTGTTACTGTTTTTATCCACGCTTTGTTAGCACAATGGAAACTTGACAATGCATTTCTGAAATTTCGGTGGTAAAATAAAAACAAAATAATAATACATTTTTAACTCTTTCTCATACCTAAGGCCTTGCTTGCATTGTCATGTATCCCATCATGCCATGCACCTGCAGTTACTCAGTCCTCATAGACAAAGAATGGTGCTGAACTTTTTAGGCTTGTGAAATCACATCTGGTGTGCAAATACCATAACACTGGAGATGATTGTGCCAAGCTCAACTCACTGAGCTTTAGGACCCCATGTACTTGACTCAGCCTGATCATTTGCTGATCTTAACGCTATCCAGGAAAGCTGGTTATGTAAAAGCACACCCATCTTATCAGCCTAAATCAGGAAGTTGGACTACCCACAAGAAGTGACAAATCAAATCTTGAGGGCAAAACACAAAACAGTTCGCTATGTAGCAGCAAGCAAGCGCTGCATCCAGAAAAGGCTGAACACACTAATTTTAGATCTTTTTGCCTCTCGTTTTGCTTTGGTATAAAGGCTGGTAAGCATGAATATGTAATGTGTAGTTTACTATAGCCACACTATGGGATTTCTTGGTACTGAAGTTAAAAGTTTTCACACAGTTTCCACCGATTGCACTGATTTTATGCAGCCAACATGGAAAGCTCCCTAGTGCAGCTTTAAACGATTTTGTACAAACCATTAACACGTTTCCATCTGTTTGTTTTCTCTCTTTTTCTCACCACAGACCCATCTGCCTAACATCAAAGTGCATGCGTACTTCGCTCCTGTCACTCCGCCCCCCTCGGTCGGGGGGAGCCGTCAGAGGTTTTGCCGCTGCTGTGTCCTGCTATGATGTAAAGACAACAACTCCCCTCCCCATGCACACTCCCCGCAGCCCATCGTTTGACCCCTGACCCGCCGCCCTCCCTTCCCCCAGAATCTCCCTGTTATAGAGTACATGCTGGTGTGTCCCCCTTTGGAGCTGCAGAGAGAGGGAGAGAGCCAAAACAATGCGACAGGGTTACAAGGCTACAACTTTTCCCAAAAACATTCCCAAACCCCACACCAACACCGTACATGTACACACACATCAGACTTTTAACACAAGACACACACACACACATGCACATGCACATAGACCGACCAACCCCATGAAGAATGTCAGTACATTCCTCGCTGTCCCAAGGCCCATATTCACCAGACAAACCAGTATTACACAGAGGATTACATAAAATCCAAACCTGATCGCCACTATAAAAGGTGATCAGGATTAGACTCTGTATTAAATGAAGTACAGGATGCAAAGGCTCTTTTTAAGCTCACATTTTATCATGTGAGGAAAAGATCTGTGGGGGTGTTTGTGAGATACCAATTCAAGTCAAGACTCTTGACTCAGTGCTGTAAGTCAGATGATATTGGCAGCCTCTACACAGAATACTGAGAGGTTAAAAGACCTGCCCCACTTCACACACACACACACACACGCACGCACGCACACACACACGCACACACCTCTCCTCCCTCAGTGTTGAAGGTCATTTACAAGCTACCTCCAGACAGAGCTGCACTTGATTTCCCCTTTGTAAGACCCCACGTTAGCTTTTTTCTGCAGACTGCCCTCTCCAAGTAGATGTACTTTATTACAAAAAGGCCCAAGTCATAGCCATGAACTGCCTATGCCTCCCCACTACACACATGCACACACACACATACATATACCAACATGCATACACAATCATATAAAGTATCCATTATGTAGGCCTATTTTGTGTTTTTAAAAAAAATAACTTGAAGTTGTTTGCACTTAAATAAAAAAAAGTAATGAGATGCTTTACAACGAGAATTTTAACAACCATCTCTAAACTTAAAAGACTGGCATTTGATTGACATGCAGATACAAAACCACACACACATGCATACACCAAGCTCGCTACCACCATACCCTCACCTCTCTCTCTCTCTGTTACAATCAGAAGCTTCATTGTACTTAAAGAAAAAAAAAAGACAAAGTTTAATATTTTTCTAAAATGGACACCAATTAAGACTTACAAGTGGGGACTGGAGAAGATGCCAAATGTTGCATGTAACAACTCTAGTTTTTTAAAATCTAATTGTATATATGTCAGGACTGTGGGAGTCCCAAGCGCCGAAGCCAGCTAAAGCAGCACCACAGTTTACGATGTGAGGATGAGGGAGGGATCGCTGTCGGTGACGGTGAACCACTGCGGTGCGTTCATGCTCGTTTGAGTGTGGACGTGCTTGAGAAAACGCGGAGAGTAAATTCAAGCATTGAGCCAGTAGCAGATCTAGATTTTGACCGAAGAACTGAAGCTGGGCCGTGAAAGGAAACAACAGGAACAAATATAAAGACACTCTTTTTTTGACGGAAGGAAAAAAAAAAACAAATAAGTTGGACATCACTACATGAGTTTGTGCTGTCAGACCAGGACAATGGAAAGAAAAAGCCAACTGAAAACAATCAAAAGTATCTCTATTTTTCAGTTAAGTTTGGTTTCGTTTAGTTGCTTTTGTTTTTGCATCGGTGACGGTTCTGATTTCAAGGAACTGGTGAACCACACGCGGCGGTGAGAGGAGACATCTGGCGTCTGAGTGGGAAGACGGCTTGGCTCGGCAGCGCTGGTGTCCCCCTCAGCTCCCATGAGGCCTTGCAGGGGACAGAGTGACAGTGGGATTAGGCACTGCCACCTGTGACCTCCTCCATCTGTCTGGGACCAGTGACGCTGGTGGAGGGAAGACTGGGACAGACAGGTGGAGTCACTACAAGAGGAAGTCGACTGAATCTTGAGCTGGAGCACGCGCACAATTCTGGCCTGCTGACAGATATAATGGATTGATTTCGTCACAACGGAGGGCTAAGGACTTCAGCCCCCTCCCTATGAAGTATTGAAGCCTTTTCTAATGGATGATCTTCTCCTGCACTTGCACCTGCTTTATTCTCTCTCTCCTGTCTGTTGTTAATTTTATGATTGTGGCTTTTCCCCCCCTCTTCAACATGGTTTCCTCTAGATTTCTACCCTTCCTTTTCTTTTTCTTTTTTTTTCTTTTTTTTTTTTTTGCATTTCTGTTTTGGTGTGGTTTGGAGTGGGCCTGTTTTTGTATTTGAAGTCATGATTTCAGTGTCTCCCAGTTGAGTTTTGCGCCCTGTTTCGGTCCTCAGTTTTTGGACTGATGGAGTTTGTGTTTATTAAGAGTTAATGTTACTAAATGTCCAGAGTGTAGCCTTCGTGCAGGAGAAGGGTTTGAGCCAGTGCAATTGTAATAAATGTTAAATGTGAGTTGGATTTTTTTTCTTGGTAAGTGAGATGAGGAGGAGTTATCAATGGCTTGTATGTATGATGTAGGTTCTTCGTGTTGAATGTGTTTCCATCAAGGAGTTGTCCTCAGATGGGCGTTAAGGGCACCTGTGGTGTGCCAACACAGCAGAATCAGATTCCTCCCCTTTTGCATTTTTTCCTTAATTTATAATGCCTTGCTTTTCCAGATGCCCCATACAACAATGCACCCCTCCTGTCATTTAAAACAAATTGGTACGCCTAAAGTGGAATGTCAATAACTCAAACGTCCCCATTTCCATCCTGTCAATTTAAGATGCAAGCCAACAGCCAAAACGCTGAATGATGACTCTATTCACTTTTGTGATTTTGCAGCGACGGCGGGCAGCATAATGCAAGCTGAGATGAATTCAGTGTAATCCAGTCTGATCTGTTTTGTTTGAATAGGGGTTTACGGGGGATTAGGGAACAACCAAGAGTCAAAATGGTGCAGATATGTAATGCACTCAGCCCTCCGGGTCAGAAACTGCACTCTGGGGTTAGAGAGTTAACTAGAGGAAAAAAAGGAAAAGTCATAGGATTTAGTGTATGAGCCTGGATGTAACACCTGCTTGCCCTCTTCACACTCTGCATGTGGCAAGTGCTGAGTCATCAGTGCTGTTAACACACGCTTTCAATCAAACAGTATGTGTACTGGCTGAGACATAACCTGTTTTATTGTTTGAAAGGCAAAACGAATGGGTTCAAACACACGGCTAATCATACTCAACCAGCCTCTGAGGGTTTTACAGACTTGGCAAACACAGAAGGAATAATTTCTCATCAGTCTTTTAATGACACAAAATACACTACAGAGTCTGCACTTTTTTCTTCTGGTCTCACAGTGCGTAGCCGTATCAAACAGTCAGTAATACTTCTGTGCGCTTTTGTCTGACCTTCACAGTTTACACGGAGGACGACCTGCTATGCTCTGGATCAGTTTGTTTCATGCACATTTGGTCCCAAACACTGGAGTAAGGCTGAGGATTAGGGCAGAGGGCAAGAGGTGAATCTACAGTGTGTTCATGGTAGATTGACACCTGAGGAATTACAAATACAATTTTGACAATGACTGTAGTTCATATAATTACTGTAAATCTTTTTCCTTTTTCTTTTCTTTCTTCTTTCTTTTCTTTTGTTCTTTTTTTTACAATTAACCAATATAAATGAATATGTATGTATGAATAAATATATACCTATATTATTAAGACTTGTCTGTCTCTCCTCTATGATGTAGTCAGACGCAAATGGATCTTGGTGTTTTCTCAGTAATTTCATAGCTGAAAGTTGCTTAACCTCATTTTAGCACTAGATGGCAGCAATGGTGCAACTTACAATGATTCCTCCATCACTTCATGTCTGACAGCAGTTCTCGGGTGACTGAAGGATTCAGGATGTAATAAACTAGCTAACATGTCTAATTGATTGCTTTGATTAAGTGAAAAATAGGCTAAGCCAATGGTTCCCAAGCTAGCGTCCTTTATTTTGGGGTTCAGCAAAATACGTAACCCGTAAGTGATTATCCAGTCATTCTTTCCTCTCTCCCACATCACTTGAAACTCCACTGAAGTTGGCAGGAAGTGAGTTAGTCTCTATAAATCCAAGTCAACCTTCTCCTAAACTACTGAAGGTAATGGGGTCATCTTCTCAGTGCCCCAATAAAACAAAATGTCCACTAAATTTCTCCACACAGCAGCAGTATAGCACACACAGCAGTATATTCAAAGTGTTTGTAACCAAACAACTGCAAAGTGAGGTACAAAAGTCAAATATCTCCTATAACTAAGAAGGAAAATATAGGAGATAATGGTGAAAACATTGGACACTGGAACCGTTCAGTCAACATTTGGATTATAGCTTCCTTCAAAAGATGTTTGAACACGTTTGATGGATATTTGAGTAGACTGAAATGGAAATAGGACAAGGACTACCTGAGTGTGTTTGGTGGTTGTGAACTTCAGTGAAGTTTTAAATGAAATGTAGATGAGCAAATAGTGACTGAATTTTCACTTTGGGGTGAACTTTTCCTTTAATTTCTATTGATTAATTCAGTGGTTCTCAAAGTGGGGTCCGGGGACATCCAGGGGTCCTTAAGGGCCTTCCTCAGCAAAATGAGTACTTTAGTTTTACAATTATGTTCTCACTTAAGATTATCTAACCACTTTATTTGTCTGTGTTCAACTATGACCTGAACAATTTAATACTTAACACAAACCAAAATATTTTTTCATATCAAGATCCCTCAGGCTAAATCACTTCAAATGAGGGTTTAATGAAAGCCAACTTCGGGGTTTGTGACATGAAAAAGTTTGAAAATCCCTTGATTAAGAAGTTAAGAGAGAACATGAACAAAAACAAAATGACTACTTTGGTCAGCAGATTGCTTTTTCTCAGTGTTATCACCTGCAGCACAAACAGTAAAAATCTCCTAGACAAAACCTTTAATGTAATGGAGTCTAGAGTCTAAAGTGTGTCTCTTTTGGGGGTCTTTGTATGCGTCAGAGGAGGAAGCACAAATGAATGACCAGGATCAGTTTGTCCCTGAGGACAGAGCAGCAGGTCTTATCCTGTGACGTCGCCACGACGACCGGCTGGGATCTGTCTCAGCCCAACAGCCGCATTGGGAGTCACTTTCTTCCTCTCATCTGCTGCATCAAGCTATTGTTTCCCCTTTCTCCAAATCACAGAGAGGTTGTTATGTTTCACTGCTGTTTTTTTGTGTTTATTTTTAGCCGGCCTGTACAGACACCTGGGGTATCGGATGGAAGATGGAAAGTGGGTGGCAGAGTGGGGAGTTTTAAGATCCAGTGAATAATAAATGCATACTTGTGTTTTCCTCCTTGAGCAATTCTGTCAAGTGCGCTGTGTGTTCGGAGTTTGAGCCCAGATGGATGAGATCAGAGCTCGGTGCCACTATATATATCACCAAACACCGCCTCAACGAGCCATTGTTTGCACTTATTTTTGACAGCAAAGCCGCTGCTCCCCAAACAAGGATACTTTTGATTTGTTTTTTGGGAGAATGTTCCTTTCAGCAGTATCTGCTGTGCTCTGACACTGCTGAAGTGCTGGAGGAGCGAAGCAATAATTAATGTGATAACAGAGTCTCTTTCCCTTTTACTTCTCATCTCTTTTCTCTCTTTGCCCGAATACACCCCCGCCTAAAGACTTAGCGACAGCAGAGAGCAAACTTTGATAGAGCTTAGGCAAAATAATGCAGTGCAGATGGAAAAATACCTTAATCACATTTAATAGTATACACTAGGTGAGAGATATTGCCTGCCCTGAACCACACTGTGGTGTGTGCATTATTAGCATAGAGCACTGCCATATATCATGTCTCCCTTTCTTTCGTTTTCATCAGATTGTTACAGGGATCACAACCTGTGTCCACAACCTAGTTGCTCTTTCATCTAAGGTGTGATCTGTGGGTTTCTATTGGTAGGAGAAATCAATAGAAATCCACCCAAGGTGGCTGGTAAAGCCAAGGTGAGAAATGAGCTGCATGTGCAATCAGAGGTAGCACACCTCCGGCCTTATTGCAGCTGCCTTGTAAAAGAAAAGTAAACAGTTGTTTAATGAGGGTCTAGCTCTGTGTGGTTAAAACCAAGAGGCAGGGCAGTCACCTTTATGAGGTAGGCTTGGCTTTGCCCTCTATACTCTGTGCTTTAGAGAGCTGGTGGACAATCACAAGTTAGGTTCATTGAATTGATGGCTTTATGGGACAGACATGGACCATTGTAAATAAGTTGGGCCAAACAGGGACAAGGAGTGAATGTAGAGAAAATATGGCCAACGATTCTGGGAGCAGATACTAGGCTAATGCTTTTTTTTCACCCATTGTCAGACAAGCTGAAAGTAGTCCAGCTCATCCCATATGGGTCATTTGTCTGCTCAGGAAGAGATGACTGCTCTGATTCGAAACTTAATCAAATAGGCTACAAAGAGACTAAAGTTCTGTAAATACCACCTCACCCACTAATCATTGCCATTCTCTGATGAAAAATCGCCATAACATTCCTCTAGGGACTTTATATTCTCAGTAGTTAGCTTAGAAAGACATTACTTTATGCTATTTTTCTCATACTGTATATCTCTGTTTTCACCATAATATTCCTATGGCTCTTTGTTTATAGAGACCTATAGGGGCTTGTGGTATTTTATCTGCTATGGTAATGTTACATTAATCCTGTACGTTTGGTAGACACCTGAGTTTATAATGAGCTTGACTTCATTGCACTTGGTATTTTTTACATCTCAAGTTGCAATTATATAGTTATAAGTTTTGTTTTCAAAACAGTTGTTATGGATTTTACATGGGACGACACAGTATAATTATAAACATACACATGTTGCAGGTTTACAGGCACACGAAACAGGACCTGATGAAGAAAGAACATCTTATTTAAGCTTCCTTTGGCTGTTTCCGAAACACCGGACCCAAAGGCGATTGACTCTGTTTGCAAGTTGTAACCATCAGAGAGCTATATTCTATATTTAGGCTTATAACAAAAGCCCCCGCCCACAGCCACGAATCCCGATTTAGTCTAAATGAATCTCGCAGAGTTGTAAAAAATGCCCCAATCAAGCGCCTCAGACGCACGGAAGGCGTGCCTCAGTTAACCATTAAAGTCACTGGAGTAGCGGAAGGCACAGTGCGCCCTGGACTTACACCTGGCCAGCAGCCCGCCTACTACAGAGTCTGAGCGTTGTTTGGATTTGGTTGCTATATTAAGCCGATATTTTCACATCGCCGTTGCTGTTGCTGGCTCAAACCTAATTGGAAACTGGAAGATAGGAATGTGCCATACTGGAGCTTTTCGATGCGCATCAAGGGAAGATGCAAGTGTAGGCTACTCTCGCGCAGATTAGCCTCACCTCACCACGCGCGCAAATCCCTGTGATGTGGATCTGGCACACTTTGTCAAGCTATTATATGGCTGAAGCCGGACATTCCCTACCGACAGGTCACACTTGGAGGAGATAAAAGTTTGTGCTGTTTTTGTGTCTCAACCGATTTTCTATCCCACTACTCATGATGACCGAGAACAATGAGATGGACAGCGACCCGCAGCTACAGCGCTCTCCAAGCACCATGTCCATCCAACCGGTGGCGTCCAAGGCAAGTATTTACAGTTTTTGGCTTTTTTCCATAAAATGTTCAATACATAGAATACGCCTATAGAATACAACTAAAGGAAACTTCCAAATTCAAGAAATAACTTTACAGAGCCAGTTACTACTTTGTGAAGACAAAATCATTTCACAAGAGTCATAACAAAGGACAGATTTTCTTCACTTGTGATAGACAATTTGTGGTCATTTTATAGACTTACTCGGCCATTTATTTAATGTTAACAATAACGTTAAGACATTATGATTTCAGGTGTATCATCAGTGCGTCAGTAGGTGTAGCCTATGCTGTAACATCTCAGGTCTGCTCTCTCTCTCTCTCTCTCTCTCTCTCTCACACACACACACGCACGCACGCACACTACAGACGGTGTCAGTGCAGCCCAACCCACCTCTCTCTTTGTCAAATGCTGTTTACAGTCTTTGCATTAAATTAATACTACACATTAGAATAATCAGATAGAGGTGAATTACATAACTGGTGTGATAAATGTGTTCTTTTTGTTGTTAATACTGATGACTATCTGCCTTATGGCGATTACTGTCTCGTTCATAGCTTGCCTTTTTTCCCACACCATGGCTGCACATACCTTTATGTACACACATTGTCAAATAATAATGCTTGTCAAGTAATCCTCTTCCAATAAGCACATATTTGACTGTCAGAAGGGCAGTTTTACATGTACACAATATGAGCTTAAGTGGCTGAACGTCATACCTCACTGTATTTGTCTAGCCTGCGTCAGCCTCACAAAGTGGTTTTATGATTGCATTTGAGTTACTGACACATGCCTGTATGAAAAGAGATTTCAAGAGCTGGCCTCCAAGAGCAGTTTGCCAGTGTCTGCTTCTTATTAATGGAATGCTTTCAAAACACTCGATTCATTAGGCCTGAGCACTTGATACTGCATTCCTTGTGCTAAGTTTTTGCCTCAACCCAGTGCCACTCCTGTCCACCCGCGCACACACACACACACACACACACACACACACACACACTTATTTGTGCACAATTGTGGACACATCCAAAGCAAAATGATGCTTCCACACTGCACAGCCACCTACTTCAATCCTTGACATTACATTGACTTTACATTGACTCAGTATTTCATCAAAAGACTTGATATCCTGAGTGGGAAACGTATGAGCTCCACACTGGTGCATGCTATTTTATCATCACTTGAGCATCATCCGTTCTTGGTTCCCACTCGGCGAGACCATGCCTCACCAGATGCTGAGACAAGAGAATCAACACACAGCGTGCCGTCTGCCAAGCGGGACTGATTGGTATTCACACGATTCACCCTCTGCCATGACTCTTCCACCACATCACCATTTAGACACCACAATCTCATCAGCCTGGCCATTCAGTCACCAGCTTTGTTCCTTATTATTGCCTCTCTCTGCTCTCCCAGTAGACTGAGGCTGCACTGCATGGATTCAGTGGCATTCTGTCAAATTCATTTGACTCGCTAACCTTCAACCCTACATTGACTGTCAGAGGTTGTATGATAAGGTGGCAGGTCGCAAATGTCACATCATTTGAGCTCTGTTTAAATGCCCAGGAATGTCTAACTCCCTCCCAGTAAAGGGTCAGTGTGACGCGGCACCCGTAGGAGTCTATTGTGGAAACTGTTAGGAGGATATTGCAGTAAATGCCAGCTCAGCTCTGAAATGCACACCAAGGTCTGGACTCAGGGGATGGTGAGGTTCAGGAGACAGTCTTCCTCATAAGCTCATCTAGCTGCCCATCTCTATTTTAAACACTTAATCAAGCCCACTCTTATAATGAAAAATGAGCCGCAGGGTTTAATAATTGAAGGCATCTAATCAGAAACACAGCTACGCCATGTGCCCGTGTTTTATATTTTTTTACTTTTTAATATTATACGGATGACAGGGAGAGAAAGGGAGTGACTCGCTCTGATAATAACAGATGCTCCCTGATTTCTGCCCACAGCAAATTTCCCACATAGATGGATATCAGACATTTAAATTTTTAAAAAAAATGGAGGGAGAGGGTGCCAGAGGATTAAGTGGGAAGGAAGTGAGGACTCTCTCCCTGGCACCCACCGATGTACTATGGTCCACTGCCAAGGCTGGCAGAACTGTGTGTGGAGGAGCGGATGAGATGCCTGAGCAGCAACTGTTAGCCAATAGTGTCACTTTTCGCTCAGGGCTGTTCTAACTCTCAGACCTGTTGATGCTTCCGGTCTCTCTCAGGGCACAGGTGGCCCTTGACTCTAAGATGAACACAGAGAAAGAGGAGGTATAGGAGTCTTATAGGAGTGCTCCACATTTTTGAGAGATTGTCCATCGTCCAGTATCCTCATGTCACCCGTAGATCTCTTGGTCCAGTGATTCAGGGCAACACTTTAGTGTTAACTATGCTGAATGGTAATAGGCAGCTAGCATTACCTCAAAAGTGAGAAAACTTGTATCAGATCGAAAGTCAAATGGTAATGATCTTAAATGACATGGAAAGTCTATAAGTTTTTTGTAGATTGGTAAAAATTTATACAAAATATATAAACAAATATCCCACTGTTCAATACTGTTTTGAACTACCAAGGACTACTTTCCAAGTTTTCATAGGAAGTGAAGTTGGGGAGAATGTGTGATGCGAAATATCACAACCCGCCAAAATAATTTGGAAAATTAAACATTAGTTTTGAGTTAATAATAATAATTATAATAATAGTAACCAGTGACCCAAGTTGACCAGTGAGCCAAACTCCTAGAAAATTGGTGCATTCATTTAAATAGAGGCTTGTCTCTTTCTGTCTCTCTCTCTCTCTCTCACACACACACACACACGTCCTCTTCCCTTTCTATTAGCCGTCACCTGATTGCCTTCTCATCAGACATAGAGTGATAACACAGGGTTGACTGACTTCAGCAGGGGAATTGGCCGCAGAAGGAGGCTGAAGCAGGCCGTGGTCTTCATTAATTAATGTAACACCTTCACTGCTGTGACGTTAATTTATGTGACACTTGTGACACTTTGGTTGCGTACTCAAGAGTGTGTGAACTGTTGAAATATCGGACACAATACTGCAAGCCAGAAAAAAAAAAAAAACTGGCACACATTGGCTGTATCTATGCCTTTATTGTGCATCAGTGACAAGGAGAAGAAAATTATCTAGATTTTGTCACCCGTGTCGCTCCTTCAGAAATAGCATCCCCCTCCTCCAACTGAGATTGACAGCTATTGTGTCATCTGCCTGTGGTCTTTTGTGTGTACAGCGACCGGGTGAGTGAATGGGTGGATGATGAGTTGCTGGGGCAAATCTGATGGGTTAGGTGAAAGTAGACGAGGATGAAGAGGTCCATTGCGAAGCTGGGGGGGGTTGCAGTGTGAAAGTGGTCGGAATACAGGCTACCATTTTATAAAAGGCTTTACTTCCATTAACCAAGCACAGCAGCTAACTGACAAAGGGAGACAGAGAGAAAACAGTGTGTGTGTTTGCGTGTGTGTGTGTGTGTGCGCGGTATCTGTGCACATGCATGTGTGATAGAGACAGCGCGAAGGAAGCTGTGTGTGATTATGCATCTCTTATCTCACATTCAAAGTGGGAATCTGCCTGTCTGCCATGCATACATAATGAGCAACTTTAGTCAAGCAGGGAAATGTTGGGACATGAAACTAGTTCACATATCCTCTCTTTCTTCCTCCGTGTGATGGCAAAGAACAAAACTGTTTGTGCTCTTTGAAATTTTCTGAGTGGTGTACTTTTCAGTCCTTTCTCCCATGATTTTTTCCCTCATTTTTTTTTTTGGTCTCTATAATAAAACTTACATTGGCTCTTCTTCTCTGTATCTTCAATTGCAACCATTTCCTCTTTGCCTATTTCAGTTTTTACATCAGCTGTCAAAAACAGCACAAGCTGTGCAACACAGATATGAAGAGCTGTATCCTCCAATTTTATCTGGTACCTGAGGATGATGATTTCCCATGGAACCACACATTCCCTTGATAAGCTCGAACTGAATCGAGCCAGAAAACTGTCTCTTCACCCTGTCATCCCTCCTCCAGCCTCTAAAAAGACAGCACACCGGGAGTTGGTGAATAAGTTATTCCCTTTGAATCCTCTAACACAGTCTGTAATAACTTGTTATTATAGCTGCAAGGGTGCTGATCATTGTATTCTCAGTGGGGCCGAGCCTTTGTTGTTCAGTCTTGACCTCTGGGCAGGCTGGGACATCCCATAAATCTCTGGCTGGATCCCAATGAATCCTGATGGAGAAAGGACAACTCACGCATTCAAGTGAAATAGCAGCTGCCTCACTGAATTATAGCCTGCTGTCCCCATGGTATAGCATTGACTGTGGACATTTATGTACATGTGAGAATGTATGGGGGTTGGTGTGTGGATCGAAGAGGTGAGAAATAAGAGAGTGTTATGGCCCCACTGAGACAGCTAGCTAGTCAACCTCTGGTCTGCAGCACTGGGATTGCTTGAAAGATACTGACAGTGCAGGTGTGTGTGTACAAGTCTGAGCAACATTATGCATTTTGCAAGTCCCTTGCGCATCATATAAATAATTTGGTGAGAAGTCAACACACACATGCAAACTTAGCAAATTGGTCATTGTAGCAACTGATCCAAAACATACTGCAAATTTGCATTCTGCATTGCAAGTACCTCATAAATAAGTACATATTAGTAAACAGTTTGCATGTGTACGTACAAGTATATATGGGTATAGATGTGTGTCTGTGCCAGTTTTGGACTTTATACATTGTGTACTTTGACTTTTTATTGTTTTGTTTCTTGTTTTTCCACCTTCCCCACAACTCTTTTCTATCTCCTTTGTGTGGAGACTGTATATTGTGCTCTGGCATGTCAGCAGTGAGTACAGAGGTGGAGGGGGGCATCAGTATTTCCACAAAGCAGTTCCCTCTGCATTAGCTAGGTATTGTTGCAAATTTGCTGGGGATCAATATTACATATTGGACTAGATCACGCATCACATCCAGGGTATCATTTGTAGCGAAGTCTGCTTCACTCTGACTCATCCTCATCAACAAGACATCCCACATCAACAAGTCATCTTAGCAATTGGAATGAGGTGATACACGATTGGACACTGTATGTACTGATGGTCTGTATCAAATGTATCATCATGCTGGCTTTGCCTCAGAAGCGTGCCGCACTCAGCTAACGTTAAAACAGAGGTTAACAAGGACTCCTTTAAAGCTCGCACACAGGCAGATGACTCGATTAGCTGTAATTGAGACGTGTGCTCTAGCTCACGGCTCGAGCTGCCATGCCAGCACTCATCTGCTCTGACTGAAGCAGGTTAGCAGGAAGCGGTGATGCTCCGTGCCGAAAACTTGTGTGTCCAAGCATCTTCCTATTGCTACGCCTTGCAATGACGCAGAGACGTTTTGTGCATCAGAGACACTTTGTACGTCACACATAGAAAAATAAAGACAGTGACATCAGTGGTGGCTGTGCACTCACAACTCAAGTGGAAATCTAATGTGTTTTAGTTTAGTATAAATATTAGTCTAAAACCATTTCAAAAGCATATTCTAACAGAGTATACCAGCGGCAGAAATGTGAAGTATGCAAACCCACACTCAATTATGTACTTACTCTTTGTATGTATGAATTTCTCGTTGTACCTCCGCACACGTCTTTGTCCTTTTCACACACACACACACACGAACCTTGACAGACAAACTGTTTTCATCTCTTACTCCCAGAGCCACAGAGCTGTAAACAGCATCTCCCTCTAAAGTGATTATGTTCGGAGCTGAGCTGAACGAGCACAGACAGGCAGACAGACAAAGTGTGTGCACAGGGAGTGTCTGTGGCCTACTGATTATGTGCCTGCCTGTCTGTCTGTGCTGATCCATTCTTCCTTGGCTATAAGGGCCGCACCATCCCACTGCACTGCCTCCTGTCATTGCATGTCAGGGTAACAAATATCCCCTCATCCCCCGAGGAAACGAGCATCGTCCTGACCTGCATCGCCAAAGCCAGGGGGCAGTGTCAGGGGACATGTGTTTATCTGGCCGATCAATGCTAGGTGGATACAGAGAGCACAGCTTACAGGAGTGATGGTTACGGATGTGACGTGTTTGTCAGATGTTTGTTCGGCTTTTAAGATGCAGCAGCCATCAATCACGCCGGGCCATTTGATCAATACGGCTAATAAGATACAAGCGGGGCTAGTCGGGTTGATTTGCAGCAGAGGGGTACATGTAATTTGATGATGTTATATGTGTCGACAGCATGAAGGCCACAGGGAGTAGCTCTGCCAGTGATGGAAAGTGATGCATAGGCCCTGCGTGTGCAGTGGGAACCTGCAGCACGATCAATCGAGTCCACGAACAGACTCCATCAGACTGGGAGCCCTAAGGATAGGCTGCTGATAGACGATAAGGCTGTGTAAAGCGCCTTGTTTCTTCTCATCACTAGAGCCCTCTGCCACTGAAGAGCAAGAAAATGCCATTTACACACACTGGTTGGTCCTCAATGCACAGCCACGGGTGTTCTCAAAGAAGAGGTTTATCTTTGTTTAGCCATGGGTCAAACTCACAAGCAGTCCTGCTAAACGTGATTGTGCAAGACAAACGCTCGCTCTCACTGGAGGGAGAACACACGTAGCTCCTGTTTTTATTGCGTTGCTTCCTTATGAGATGTTATTGTATTTCATGAGTCATCCACTTTCCCTATGGTGCACGGGTCAAAACAAAGCGTTGCGTTTATGGATGCTGGTATATTGCCTGTGATTTCCTGAGGGTGTATTGGACGGTTGTTATCGTTCCAAAAACCAGCACGGTGTTCTTGCTTTTGACAACTGTTTGCTCACCCTCCCTCTCTCTCTGTCTCTGTCTACACGTCTGCATGTGTGTCTGTTTGTGCAGCTCGAGAGACTGAAGCGCTCGCTGTCTTTCAAGAGCATCATGCGCAGCAAGAGCGTGGAGAACTTCTTCCAGAGGTCCTACAGCGACGCTCGTCTTCCCCCGGATTTCATCACTGACCCGCC
>OMKZ01013043.1:7022-17989 GCA_900302535.1 Neoniphon sammara
TGTGTGTGTGTGTGTGTGTGTGTCTGTCTGTCTGTCTTCTGTCTGTATTTTCTTCTTTCCCCACCTGTAGACTGTCTGCAATTGTTCTTTTGTAATCCATATTAAGGCTGCCTGGACATACCCCACTAACAGACTGCAGATAGCAGAGAGTAATAGGATATAACATGGGTCTTGAAGCAGACATGGAGGTAATGATAATGGTTTATTGTCACTGAAACTGCTTCACCAAAATGAACGTACAGATGGGATACTGTCCTTTGGCCAGTCAGTGAATGTTGCTGAGCTGCTGACTGTCTTTGCAAAGTACTGTATGTAAAGGTTCTGTGTGCAGGCTGCAAGGTGCAGAACTGCTGCCCCCTAGTGAAATTTAATACTAAGTGCATCCTGTCAGTGTTAGGAGAGAAATGGGAATAATGTAAAGGCAGTTTGGATTCACCTTTAAATGTAGTAGGTCTCCTATTTAACGTTTTTGTTAACATATTTGTGCTGCAGGAGTTGGATGCAGTGACACTCCACAACCAGGCCCTGATGAACATGGACAAGAAGCCATCTGAAGGTTTTGAGAAATTGGCCTTCCTGCTGCAGCAGGTCCCCTTCCCCCCAGTCACATTTGGAAACCTGCTGTTGCTCTACTGCAAATACGAGGTAAACAGCTGGCTGACCCAGCAGCTACACACTAGCCGGGAACTGAAAGGTCCCTGGGTGGATCCATGGCCCTTAAAGGATAGTTACATTATTTTTTGACCTGGATCCTATTTTTCCATCTTTTGGGGTCTAAATTATTAATAGTGACCAAAATTTTTTTAATTGGCTCAATGTTGAGAGAGAACACTGTAACTGGCAACTGCGAAAGAGCTGCAGTGTAATCCAATGCGGCATTTGTCAGCATCGAAGTACTTGTTTTTGCCACTGACATTGACATCATTATGGAAAGGATCCCTACAGAGATAGACCTTTTTGTTTATATTTTGTTTCTTATGGACTCTGTTCTACCATCCCTTTTACTTCGACTATTTCCATACGGGGTGTTTTTGGATGTTTACAAAAGAAGAAGTCATGCCACATCTTGTCAGAGCTGACCAATCTGACCAATCTCAGATAATGCAGTAGTTTACATAATAACACGTACAGAAACGTACACTATTGTCACAACCTTTTGTCATGAAACTTTCACTGCACTGGTATCTTATGCCACACATACCCTCTACTTGCTATAGAAAAAAACAAAATAAACAAAAAAATAACACAACAACACAAAAAACATATGTGTGTGTGGCATATAGCTGAGACCAAAAGGTTATTAAATTGTAATAACATCTTGAAAATGAAAAAGACTCAGCAGTGTACCCTTATACAAACTCAGTTCGTGAGAGGTAGATTTCACACACATCTCTTAAATGCTGGAGTTCAGTCAGCACCTCAGAACATACCACCCCTCTATTAATTATGTCATCATTTTCCACCATATGCCAGTGAGAGTTTATGCACGGAGTAACTGTTTTGTAAAAGGCTTTGGAGCCATGTGGTCTGAGCCTTAATGAAAGCTAAAGCACAGTACCTGGCTCAGAGAGGTGTGGGTTTTTCATTAAAATCGTATTATGTCACTGCTGGATTCTCTCTTTCCCTCCTTCTCTACTCCACCCCACCTGTTCTCCCACCCCTCTCTCTGACTGCCTCCCGCTCTCAACTCTCAGTACTTTGACCTGGCAGCTGATGTCTTAGCGGAGAACGCCCATCTCACCTACAAGTTCCTCTCCCCGGTAAGCTACGCTCCGCACTTAAAGGAATACTCCAATGTTTAGGGCAAAATACCCCTTTTCTGACTTACCTGGAGTGAGACAAAATGTTTGATACCATTTTCATCTCTGTATGTCCACTGGTTCCTTTCCTATGGATAGCGTTTTGTGTTAGCTAAGCAGAAAGACTCAAAGTCTACAGGAGTCATTAGCCTAGCCTAGCAACTCCAAAGCTGTCTTATTTACACAGTGTATCATGTATATTTGAAATACGTGTCTTGGAATTTTTTTTAAAAAGAGAATTGTTTTAGGAGAAGTTAGATGGTAGGAACTATAACCGCTGAACACAGATGGAAAGATACATGTCTTCAGCAGTTACAGCTCTTACCACCTAACTTGTTAGAAAACAATTCTCTTTTTTTTTTAAATTCTAACTTGTTAGATGGTAAGAACTTGTTGTTTTTACAAAAACATTCCAAGATGTATATTTCAAATACACATGATACACTGTGTAAATAAGACAGCTTTGGAGTTGCTGTAAGATTTATTTTTTCACTTTGACAGAGCTAGGCTGATTCCTGTAGACTTCAAGTCTTTCTGCTTAGCTAACACAAAATGCTATCCATGGAAAAGGAACCAGTGGACATACAGAGATAAAAATGGTATCGAACATTTTGTCAGAAAAGGGCTATTTTGCCCTAAACGTTGGCGTAAACTGGGAAAAGGTAGTACGCACACATTGCTAACTTGAATTCTGCTTTGTATTTCTTTAAAGTTTGGTTGGGTCCATATTAATGTTGAAATGTGCTTCTGTCATCCTCAGTACCTGTATGAGTTTTTGGATGCCATGTTGACTTGCCAGACAGCACCAGAAGAGGTACAGTGTGGAGGGAGAACTCCAAAACAGTTTTTAATCTCCTATGAAGCTGCCTATTGAACAACAACTTTGACACGTGGTGTAGTATTTTTAATTGAAACGGTTAGATGCCCCTAGCTAGAAGCTTGTGCTGTTGATTGGTCTTTGTGACATTACAGCAAAATTAAGAAATGTTTTGTTTAGAGTTCACATCATTACAGTTTTCTTTGCAGCATTCTATAACTGTTTCATTTTCTTGATCTGAACTGGCTGGATTCATCATCTCCTTTTGAAGATTTTGTGTCTGTCCTGACACCATAATGAAATTTGAACAAATAATGTTAATGATCATCATCTTAGTTAGTAGGGATGGGATGCTTTTCTCTGTTGTTATGATTGAAACTGATGAGACAGGTATTGCTTAGTGCAGGTTTAATTAAACCTCCAGTTGAGGCTCATTGTCTGTGTTTTACATTTGTAAGGACTCAGGTCTTGTTCTGTTGTTTATTTGAGCTGAAGGAAAACAGTCATGGTATTTTTTATTGTGTGTTTGCTGAGTCAGCAAGTGACAGCATTTACAGTATTTGTGTTCTATTTTCAACTGTCCCTGCATCTGAACTTAATCTCTGACTGGCTGCTTCAAGTTCTTCAATGTAAGCAGTCAGTCTGCACTATTCCAGCTTTTTCACTTACTACATTTAGTAGTACTTCAACCCCCTCTACTATTACATTTACTACCACTGCAACTAGTAGTTCTGCTAAAAATAATACTATTACTGCTGCTACTCTCACTGCTCTCCTGTCTGGCTCACAACTACATGCACATGCACGCACACACTGGCATTAATACAGTCTCTGTTTCTCTCTCTCTGTCTCTCTTTCTCTACTCTCACCACGGCTACTACACAACTACTACAGCCATTTCTACATCTACTACAACTAAACAATTAAAACGCTTTTTATATTGTTCTGCTTTTTCTTCATTTTAATATTTTCAAACTGTTTTGCTCCATGTTACATTGTTTCTTTTGTTTATTTTGTCTTGTTTAGTTTCTTTTTACCTTGGTACTTGTCAACTTAAACTTTCAAACCCTTTTAAGCCCAGTTGATTCAATCTATTCAACTTCACTCCAGCTGGAATTAGTTGCAATTGATGGGACAGGCTGTGTTTATCACTTTGTACTTCTCAGACTCAACTTTGTATATTTATAACTTTCCACCTCTTTCTAAATTCTTTCCACTGTGCGTTTGTTTTCAACTGAAGAAACTCCTTCTCACGACACTTCTGCCTTCTTTCTCATTGTAAACATTTTTGTTGTACAATTTCCTCTAACCTGCATTCACCTTCTCATTTTTCTGTTGTACTCAAATTTGAACATATATTTGTACTCTTTCTACCATTTCTACTCTTGCACATTAACAAGCAATAATTTCATGCACTCAGCAATCACACGTTCTTCAGAAAATGCACTTTATTAGTTCACGAATGTAATTGCGCCTCCCCATTTCCAAAATACCATGCATTATTTCAGTGCCCTGGACTTTTTGTGTCTGTTCAAATAAAACTTTAAGTGTTTATCCAGTGTTTTTAACTTCACTCCGTCTGCCTTATTCGACAGGCATTTAGGAAATTGGATGAGATGAACGCCAAACTGACCGAGCAGTTACGCAAGCTGGCCAAGCAGGTTGTTTACCTCCGTCCTCCTCTTCTGTACATACGCTATGTTCTTCTTCATGATTTGCTAGTTTGAATACCGCTCCATTTAAAGCTGTGTTTTCTTCATATTCACATATTTGCTCAAAAGTTTTGCTGTTTTTTATTACCTGTATCTATTGATCTGGTACTTGACATAAGTGATGGTTTGAGAGTCTCCTATTGATTGGTGATGTGATTTAAGTCTTTCCCCCTATCCTGATTGGCTGTGTTTTCATCATCTATTTCTATTGATTCCAAAGTCACATTGACATGACTGGTGGCATGTTGTATTGGGATGGAGAGTCCTTCTGATTGAGGATACCATTTAAGTTCCTCCCCCTTTTCTTATCATTTATTGACTCTGCAACAGTAGTGAGATTTATGTAGGATTGAAGGATGGAGGATTGTAGGATTGAGTTCTGTCTTGACTGGTGATGTCATTGTTCCTTTCAGGAGTGTCTGTTTTTCATCCTTTGTTTATTCCAAAGTCAAAGTGAGCTCACTGATTGCTTGCCAAACTCAGGAGAGATTCCTGCGGATTGGTCATGTCATTACTCTCATGACTCTCTAATGAGCTATTAACCAAAAGCTGTATTAAGATTTTACATTTGGTTTCAAAGGGCAAAATAGGTCACAGCTTATCACAAATTGCAAGCGTATTTTTCTTTTGTCTTAGAATTGTCTACTGCTGTCATTTTGTACCCCAAATATTGTTGTAATCTATTTGTTTATTCATTACATCTCTACATAATGTTCCTGTCATGCTGGAATTGTAGGTTGTGCTTTGTTTAGTTTCTGACACTTGCTATATTTTTGTTATTTTTCTACTCGGTGTATCCTTTTAGCATATTGCAACAGTCCAATTTTCCCATGAGGAAAAACTTTATGCATCTTACTGTATGCTTCTTGCAGCACAAAACATCCAAAAAGCATCTGAAAGACATGTCATTCCTTCTGACTCTTTCACATCAACGTTTGGCATGCATACATGAATTTGCCCAGATGAGTAGAGTTGTTAGTGTCATTCTGAGACGATTGACCATGGCTGTCTAATTATCCACAGACAGAGATACCACATTTCTGTTTGCTAGTGCAGCTAAGCTTTCTCGTTCTTTTTTCATTGTCAAATACAGTACCAATAATATACAGTTACGATGGCATCATGGCTCAATGTTTTTTTTTCCATCTTCTGTAAGGTGCAGGAAGCCAGGCTAGCTCGTGACGATGAGGTTTTGAAGAAAGCCGTGCAGGACTATGACCAGATGCTGGAGAAGTAAAAAGGATGCACACAGACACACACACACATGTGCACACACACTTTTCATTATAATGAACTGGGAGGTAGAAATGGCCTGAAGTGGGAAGGTATTTGAAATATCAATACTATACCAAACATGTCCATGCAAAACTTAAGTTTGACTGACAGTTTGAAGGCTCGTACTGATGCTTGGTTTGTAACTGCTAAAATCAGTATCTTTATTTAATTTCTTTATTATCTTAGTTTTCACACTGCCCCCACACTGCGAAGCGTTTGGTTTAAATCTTCAGTGATGACATTTTCCCCAGTTCTCACTCTGCCTTCTTCCCTCTTCACTCTACCATCTGTTCCTTCATCTCCTCTTTGTTACCTTATTGGTTGTTTCCTTCTCTGTCCTTCCATTCGAATGTCCTGTTCCACTCCCAGGTACATCCCGGTGCTGATGGCCGAGGCCAAGATCTACTGGAACCGGGAAAACTACCACATGGTGGAGAAAATTTTCCGCAAGTCGGTGGAAGTCTGCAATGAGCACGACATCTGGAAGCTGAACGTGGCCCATGTGCTCTTCATGCAGGAGAACAAGTACAAGGAGGCCATCGGCTTCTACGAGCCCATTGTGAAGAAGCATTATGATAACGTGAGTGGTTCAGCAGGACAGGCTGCTCAGCTTGGTACACGTAGTTTAGTGTACCAAGCACTTAACTGTCAAAGTTTCTCATGCACTTAGATTAGGTTAAAACTTGTACAGTGAATGAAGTTAATTTTGTTGTTCTTATCATATCACGTGAAGTTTGATGTTATTATAATCAGCGTCTCTTATCACTGTGGTAATAGTTATCTTAATGGAATCATGGAAATATCTATTGTTGGAGCTATGCGGACTATTCTCTGTCTTCCTCCTACTGAAGCTATGTGAGCTAGCTAAAAGGGGGTTAATCGGTGCCAGTGTGGTTATATGCTGATAAAGCTGACAAAGCTACATTAAGCAATATTACATGCATTTTTCTGCAGTAAAATTACCCCTTGCAATGTGAAAGTCATCATTTGTAGGTCTCTTCCCACCATACAATTTATAGCCAGCCTGTTGTTATTGCCTGGTTTGAGCTTTCTAAACTTCTGCATTGGCTCGACGATAAGCTTCTCCTCTGCCCTCCGCTTCAGCCCCTCACCGCTTCAGCTTCATTTAAAGCTTCACTGAAATTACACACTCTGCAGAGTAGCTATCCAAATTTCAGGTCAGTCATGCAAGTACCTCATAAATCAGCAATGCAGCAACATAAATTGTTCATTCAAAGCTTTCTTTGTTACTCAGAGACAAAGTAATCCAAGTACTCCTACGTAAAATGTGTCTCTCATTTTCAACAAAAACACTTTTTCCTTTACTTTCAGTTTCTACACGCAATCCACCGGTGTAGAAGGGAAGAGGGTGGAGCAGTTTTGTGTAACTGAGTTTGTGCTCTCGACACCATCTAGTGGTCAGAAATCACTTTTAATGATCCCTCAGCAATGATCTGCAGGATTCAAACCCCCAACCCTAGAGTTGAGAGACCAACAGTCTATCCATGGCACTATTCACTATTCACATGGCACAGTTCTGGTAACACTGAGATGTGGGGTCAATACAGGGGGTAAGTTTTGAGACACAATATAGAAAGAATATTCTACCAAACTAACAGGTGACTGCCGTTGGGTGGAGATTAGATGTGATCTTCGGGGCTCTTACCACAGTTACTTATTTTTTTTTTTACCAAAATAGCAACATTGTGAAAGAGAGAAAGACAGAATGAATGAATGAATGAATAATCTGAACAATCATAACAGGGCTCCAGCACCATTGGTACCTGAACCTGTAAATATGACTTAAAGCATTATGAGATTGTGCAAAATAGAAGCAGCAGAACACACTGAGACAAAGAAAAATGAAAGTAATATGTAGAGTAAAAAAAAACAAACAAAAAAAAATTCTTGCTGTAGGACCCTTGCTGTAGGCAGAGGAAGAGGAAGAAGAAACCTTAACAAAAGCAATAGGTGTTCAAACCCTGTAGTACTTGGTCCCCTCAACAGTACCCAGTGTGAAAATACTGAAAAATTAAGATATCTGCTGTGTAAACGAGAGAGAAGATAGGAATACGAAGAAAACAATTATGTGAATAGAGATTTAAAACATTAGTACCAGGTTTTGGTGGTCATATAACCGAGATGTATTTGTGTTGATTTAATATTTTATGCTTAAAGATGGTAGAGCACCATGCTTTAAATGCTTTTTAACAATGCCTTTTTCAATCCTGTTACTGGTCCAGTAGTCCAATACTAGTATCAGAACTGATGTATCCCTAAAGACCACATGCACACACATGCATACAAATTACAAATTAATTACAATACTACTGACAGTCTGCTGAAATAAGGACAAAAATATGACAGTGTGCTTTTCTGTCTAGCTGGAGCAGTGTAACATTCAGGAGTGTCCCTGCAAGCGCAAGCCCTCGGTAAAAAGAACAAAAATAAATAAATAAATAAATAAAGGCTGTATTTGTCATTTTGCAGTGCTTGCACATCTTTGCATGATGTCTGTTTTGAAACTTTTCCACTGTTTTTGGTGTTCTTTTTTGTTTTTTCTGGTTGCAGTGGTGTTTCTGATGTTTTCCCCTCCTGCTGAGGGAATGCGAGAAAATGTATAAACCAGCTTTCCAGTCATCCAGTCCAGATATCACAGCAAAGTTTGGGAAGATGGTACTGGAATGTTGCCAGTCTTCTGGCAAAATTAGTAAATACAATTTTTTTAGAAAGTTTTGAAGCATGTTTTGGCTAATTTAAACAAAAGGTCTCCTTCCAAATGAGGTGTCTCTTGGATCCTTACAGATTCGCTATCCATAGAATTCAGATACAAATTCAGAAAACTTTATTGATCCCTACAGGGAAATTGCTTTGTTGCAGTTCCAGTTGCTCACCACAGAAAGAGGGATAAAATACGTAAAAAGTTAAAAGACTACAAAGGCAAAAAAAACTCCTTTAAAAATAATAATAGCAGTATTAAATGTGCAAATGTAAATGTGCCAAGGGTGAATAAAATAATCAAATTGAAATGATAAAAAATAATGATAATAAATGCACGTTATAAATAAAATAATACTGATACTAGTAATCATGAAGTGAATAGAGAAGATCAGTAATCTTCTACCGATTACCTTAAAGCAGCAGTAAGCGATATTGGCATTTTGGCTTACTTCCTGTCCATTCTTGCAGTTAGCACCCCCTGCCCTCCTCCTCATGTCATCACATGAACGTGCAGCGGTCTATGCCACAGCACCGTACAATATTACTTTTCTTCAGCCGTCTTAAATTGCATAGTGTATTTGGTTATGTAAGCCGTTCCCAGGAGCACTGGAATCGGTAGCTTCAGCCCCAACAAACCATAGCATAACGTTTATTTAAACGGAAATGGTGGTGAGTTGAACACCCTGTTTTATTAGGCAAGTGTTGCACCTATGTCAGCCTTTTTAATACGGCTGCATGCCGTACACACCCACTAAATGAGAGAAAACATACTCCTGTTGCACACCATTGAACACCGTTTCGAGGAAACATGTCGTTCAACTCGGAAACTGGAGCAAAACGTTGCACGCCGTTTTCAGATTGAACATGCCCCTGATCGTGAACACACACAGAGGACCACCTCTTTGTAGAGGTCTCTCTCCTGATGAGATAAAGTGGGAACGGGATACCAGAAATTTTACTTTCTGTTTACTGCAGAACGGAGCCAATGGCAGACCTATGTTACTGACTAAACACTCTGTATTAGTGATTGCTGATGGAATGTAGAGCTATTTAACACTTAATTAACAAAAAAAATATCGCTTACAGCACCTTTAAAGGAATGGTGATGCTCCATTTGAAATGTGTTAATTTATAAATTTGCGCCCCATTCTAGATTCTCAACGTCAGTGCTGTGGTCCTGGCTAACCTGTGTGTGTCCTACATCATGACCAGCCAGAATGAAGAGGTACTGTACAAAGACTTAAACGAATACCCCAATGTTTTGTGCAAAATACCCTTTTTCCGACTTACCCAGACTGAGACAAGGTGCTTGATACCATTTTCACTTTTGTACATACAGTTAGGGATGCACCTATACCACTTTTTTTCAAACTGATACGATACCGATACTTCGATCTGTGTACTTGCCGATACCGAGTACCGATGCCAATACTTCTACCACAACAAAAAAACAAAACAAAACACAAATGATTAGGCAAAAAAAAATTATTTTCTTCTCTGCAACATATGTCTGCAAATAATTATATTACATAAAATAAATAAATAAAAATGACTGTAAAACTAACATTTCAATAAACATTTTCTGTGAAATTATTGCAGTTTCTGCATTTGAATCAAACAAAATATCAAACTATTTCGCATTGTCTTCAGCTTTTAGACTGACAAAACATAAATTAACCTATTGCAGTGTCCCCATTTGAATCAAACAAAGTATAAATTAACTATTTGGCACTGTCTTCAGCTTTTCGACTGACAAAAGACAAACCTATTGCAGAGTGTCCACATCAACAATCAAACATAACATCAAACTTCAGTCAGCATACAATCGTGTGGTCTCTGAACTAAGCTGTTTTTGACAAAGTGAGAGGCAGGTTCTTTTTGATGAACAGAATCATCTCTGCATGATCAGCTGTGAGCCTGTTTCTGCTTTCACTCACAATGTGTGACACTGCGCTGAACAACCTTTCACTGTCAACACTAGTGCAAGGTGCTGAAAGGTATCTGCCTGCCAGTTTAGCCAGAGTGGGGAACCGCACTTTATTTACTACCCAGTATTGTAGTGGTTTGTCTTCCCGAGAAATCACAGCCTCTCCAAGATACATCTCTACTTGCACACTAGAACCTACTGCAGCTGTGCCCAGTGATGCTGATGCCTGCTCATGTGAAATTTCATCAAATATGCTGTCTAGACTGCTAGTGGTCTGGTCTGTGCGTGGTTTTCTTGAAGGTGGTTCATTCAAGTCATGATCCTCTTGCTCCTCCACTTCTCCAGGCAACCTCAGCAGCTCAAGTTTCAGCACCTCTTTGGCATTTGCAGCAGTGGTAGCACTCGAGAAAAAACGATTTTTATACCTTAAACAGAGAAAGAAAAAAAATGGATGAAGTACTGTACTGCTTGCTATTTTAGCACACAATTGCACACACAGTTACAGTCACACTCAGTTACAGAGTCACAGTTACACAGTCACAGTGACAGTCATGTTCAGTTACACACAGAGTCAGTTACACACAGTCACTCAGTTACACACAGTCACTAAGTTACACACAGTCACAGTTACACACAGACACTCAGTTACGTACTGAGTCACAGTTACACAGTCACACGCACAGTCAGTTACACACACACACACACACACACACACA
>OMKZ01013045.1:9360-23546 GCA_900302535.1 Neoniphon sammara
GGTCTTTTTTTTTTTTTTTTTTGCTCAGCCTGGTCTGTGGCAATTTACACAAAGTCTCTTACAGACAATTACATAAAATCACACACTAGACTCACTTGTAGCTTCAACAGTTTCTTGACCACACAAGGGTAACCCCTGCTCATTTCTGAATAGAAAATACCAGTGAACGTACATTCCAGTAAAACCAGTACACACCATATCAAGTGGTGTTCCAGAGGTTTGTTTTTTCAGATATTTTGCCGCCCTCATGTGGTCTAATGCACCTCATCCACGCACCACACATGGCAAAAACATGGAATTTTTGTTCCCTTAAGACGATAACAATTTTAATAGATTAATTTTATACTACATTAATTCATAATATTAATATCCATATAAATACATATACACTTGATAAAAAACAACTCTTAATTACTATTTCCATGTCGATATTGAACGATATTTTGTATGTTTTAACAACCCATGAAATTGATTAATTAAAGCTGCTAATTATGCTAGTATGTATAGCTACCCCATGCTTTGCACCAAGGACTGACAAAACCTATACACGAATTTGTGTATGTTCCAGTTAACTTTTTGGTCTAATTAAAAATCTCTCTATTATTGCGTCGCACGTGCCTCCTGGAGTGAATATTTTGCCAAATACCTGACAAGACTGAGTTTTCACTGAGACAGTTTTCTATCCTTTTCACAAAAATAAAACTGTTCGAGCAACAAACATTTTGTGTGTCACTATCTGCACAGGCAATCACGAAGGACAGCCGCGCGCTCTTGAAGGACCCCAAAGGGCCAAGATGGCTGCGCCCGTGACAGACACCGGGGAGTTTGAAAGCTGGCTAAATGATCGGCTGGACACCTTGGAAGTGGACCGTGAGGTGTATGGGGCGTACATTTTAGGCGTCCTACAAGAAGAGGAGACTGACGAAGAAAAAGGAGATGCGCTTCAAGGAATTTTATCCGCATTTTTGGTGAATATCCAAAGCGGCATGCACCGCTTAGCCGTCCACCAACTGTACAACCGCTTTAGACATTTGTTGTTGTCTGTCTTGTCTGCCAGGTGGTGCCAAGTAGGTGCTAGCGCGGATGTTAGCTTTCATATATAGAGTAAGATAATGGTGTTAGATAGAGCAGTAGTTTTTAAAAAGGGTTTCAGTGAGGCCGAGCACCGGTACCTGTCATTCTTTCTTGTGTGGGGTGAACGGTACGCCGAACTCTATTAAAAAATACCGAGTTTTGGTTTAAATGTGGCATTGCTTACCAGTAAACTTATATAAACTACCCGGTACAGCATGACTTGACATCTCCTGACGTCTTCTAAATTCGGCATATAAATGAATTACTAAGCATCTTTTTATTAAGATTGACAGATTTATTTTAATAGATTTTATTTTCATAAAATGTCAGCATGTGGAATTTGGGTTGAAGAAAATGGTGAGAACATGACTTAAAGTAAGTGCTGCTAGGTGTATTGGATTTACACCACCCAATGGATATATATCGCTTCATTTTGAATAGGCCGTCGGCAGTCTGTGTAAACCATGGTGTAAAAAACTAAAGTAGTGTGAAAACGGTCAGCTGTTACTTCAGTATTAGCTTAAAGGGGAATACTGATCAACAAATAATACAAGCAAATCAAAAGTGTTCATAGAGGATTTTATGTCCTTCTGATGCAATTAAATCAGAGTATGTGAAAATGAAAACATTCTATCCAAGGCTGGAAACCAAGAGCCAATCTGTAATGTCAACAGGTTAAAAGTTTTTCTATTGGAATTTAGTGTGAAACCAGCATCATCTACTCAGTCATAAGTTTAACTTTTATAAATCAATATTTTAGTCTCAATATTACCATCAGAAAATAAGATGCCTCAACAAAATCATGCGTGTGCCTATATACTTTGTTTAGCAACAAGCTTTGGGGGCATTTTGCTTTTATGCTTTTTTGAGTTATCCCCAGCTGTATGTGGTAGATGGTAGGATCACAATTAAGAGACTAAACAGCACTGCTATAGGTACAATAAATCCAGAAGATCGCATTGTCTTTTCTGGTCTGCAGTGTCCCCCATGCTTAGAAGTATTGTTGATACAAGGCCACTGGTTTGCCAACACAAACTGGCTGTTGTGTATTTAATGCAAAGTATTAATTGTTCTCCCTGTGCAGGAGGAAGACATGCTGGAAGACGTCTGCAGACAAATCATCAAACAGTGGACGGAGAGCTGTGCCCGATCAGCAGCCAAGGGTGATGCTGATGACGGTATTTATTATTTTATGTGACTTTTCCTCAACCAGATTCCCAGTGACATTAAGAATCTCTATTACAAGGAAGACCTGGCCAAGAGAGCAGCATCATGACAAAAATAAATTTTGCAGTGCTTCACCATACAGTGAGCAAAGTCAAAATATAGTCAGAACTCACATTATAGAGATAAGAAAGTAACATTTTCAGCATAAGCTCTCCAGAAGGCAGTAGTCCAGTATCAACCCAGCAGGCTCATCAAACCTATTTATATCTTGACTAAACAAAGCAAAAACAGCTTCTGCCTGAGTCTGCCACAAGATCCATCCCTATCAGTCAAAATTTACAGAGATTAGCCCTTTAAGCTTTAAGTCATTTGCTCTGAGCCTGGTGAGGAATGAGCCAAATGCCAGAAGACACTTTTTGTTTGATTCTGACCTTAGAGACAGCTAACAGGAACAATTACTCAGACTGCAAACACCAGTTCCCACCAAGTTTGTTTGTTATTGCTATAACTGGAAAGTAATTATTTACTCTGCACACAGCCATACAAGTGTGTCTCTGTTCTCTGAAACCTCAAACTCAAGACGGGTGGCCAATTTGTCAATGTTCCCACATAATTGCTGTTAATTGCAGGCACTTGGTTGAGCTTCAGTTCATAACTGCCAACAATATCAAGGTCAAAGCGTTGTTACCTGTTGTCATGTAGTTTAGGGTGGATATGCATTTTGTGGTAAGCTAAACTCTTGACTTTCCTTCTCTGTAGTTAACGTACAGGCCATCGCCAACATGATAGAGAAGCAGGCTCAGATCGTGGTGAAGCAGAAGGAGGTTTCTGAGGAGTCCAAGAAGAGGAAAGAAGCCCTCCTTGCTCAGTATGCTAATGTTACAGATGAAGAAGAATATCCTTGGTTTTACAAACTGCAGTGAGGGTAAGGCCGCTCTCACACTGATTACAGTAATCTTTATGTTTCGCTTCGGTAACTTTTCCACATGCACAGGGAATGTCTGTGGGCAGGAAGAGGAAGATAGACATTTCAGGTTGTCTCAGTCAGTGAATGGCAGAGGTACTTCTCAGTCATGATCCCTAAAATCTTTGTCAGATTTTTCCTTGACATAAGCACTGAAGCTGTGGAAGAGGAGGCGACAAGCGGCACTAATTTTCCTGCAGGTGAAAAATGTATCCTTTCAAACTTAGGCTAATGAAATGAGGAATTATGTTTTTGTACAAAACCAAATATCACAATGTCTTTGATTCTAATACCTCTATCGATATTGTTGATGATATTCACTATTGGTTCTTTCATAAGATATTTAGAACACAAGCAGTAATGTCAATATGATGAGGCAAATAATAAAACAGCTAGAACAGGCTAACAAGTTCAGAAAATTGCATCCCTTTTTAATGCAGCCTTTAACACCAGGAAAAGACAACACATAGGACACATCACCATATTAGTAATGCACAGTTCCAGTCAGTTTCAGATTTTATCCAAGTGTCCTTTACTGAAAGTGCCAGCCCTGTTCAGGAACACCAACGTGGAGGAGGTGCTGATCAGACAAAAGCAAAAGCGAGAGCAGGCTCGCGAAGATTCTCAGAAGAAGAAGGAGTCGGACAAGATGCAGCGGGAGAAGGACAAACTATCCAAGCAGGAGAGGAAAGACAAGGAGAAGAAGCGTACACAGAAAGGTGAACGCAAAAGATAAAAATAAAGAGAAAAGGACACTTTGGACACGAAAGGTTTTGCTACCGGACAAAAAAAAAAAAAATAGAAAAAAATAAACAGTTGATTCCTCTTTTTACCTAAATTTCATTGACACCTACAGTATGTGAACATGAATTTATTAATAGACCCTCTTTGTTAATTGCTTTCTTCAACTCTGAACAGTGTCCTCAATGTTATGCAGGTCTGAAATTCATTTATTTCATGTTTTCCCCCAGCAATCTCAACAATGAACAGACTCTGTCTAGGAGCAAAGCTGGAAATGTGTACATGCCCTTGCCTTAGAGTCACTCTTACATTGTTGATCAGAAGAAATAGCTATCCCTTTAACTGCTACAATTCCAATAGGTATCTGCCAATATGGTATTGATCCCACTGAACTGTAGCATTGTGTAGCATGCCTTGCCTAAGCCTTGACGCATTTGCCCTTGAATTGAGCAAAGTAGTCTGTCTGAAAGAGAAGTTGGATTGGTCTTAATAGGAATAGAGAAAACGCCCAGGAGGGTGCAGATTCCCTCAGAGTACACGGACCTTCTGTTGCTGTACACTCTGTGCCATTATCTTCCAAATGCCTTTCATCCCAGCACATCCATGTTAGAGTAAAGGCACATGTTCATGTCCGATTTTTTTAGTGCTTTCATTTTGATGCTTTAGGTTTTAGTTTCATTGTCATTGTAAATTTTGCCTAAGAATAAGAACAAAGCAGTGGTCACTACCTTATACCTCAAATGTACCATGACTGAATGTTTGCAATGGGGTTTAACATCTTTTGAAATGAATAAAAACATTTTCAGCAATTTCAATTGTTTTATTTTTAAAGTATATCTGAGGTTGGAACAACTACTTACAGAAAAATGATGTGACAAACAAAACAGGAACAGTAAAATGACAGGGATTGGAACAACCCTGCTCAAATTCAAAAAACTCAGATGGTCCAGAAATGCAACAGTGCTACTAGGTAATTATTCTATAACTTAGGTGTGTTATGGATACAGGCCTTGATCGCTGTCTCACACATTATGATAGTATTATCAAACATCATTCTTATCTGTTAGTAATCTGAGGCCAGTGTGATTAAAATTTTAAAATCTGAAACCATGCAAAATTATTTTTTTCAAAACAGTTAAGGTATTTTTTTTCTTCTTGTTCAAACTACTGATTAAATGACAGTTAAATAAACATTGTACTGATTACAGTGTGAAAATCAAAGCTTCAAAAGTTGGAACATTTGAGAAAAAATTCACTGTTTAATTTTAGCATCTACCCTTATTACTCAATTATTGTTTGAGAATACCCAGAACTAAGGATCCATCACAATCCAATAAATATGTAAAACAATGTTAATATTCACTGACAAGTTCAGCATAAATAGTGCCTTTAAATACAAATATGATGCAGCAAGATTCACGCTATTTTGAAACTGACACTAATTAAGGTTTAAGGTGAGGCAGGATGAATTACATTTATTTAATTCCTGCACAACAAGAGCGAGCCAAATGAAGCTCCTGGTGCCCCAGAGAGCAACCACCATCAAGCTTCAAAGTGCTCAACTCACAGTAATACTGTATGTTCTTCTGCAGTGATCACCACATAAAGGATAAAATTTCTGACACGACTTGTAGGTCAGTAATAGAAGCAGATTGGAAGAGGGCTGGGCCTTTGGTGAAAGTGGGGCCTTGAGATCAATAGCATAATACAAAACTGCAAAATGATGGCAAACCATCACAAACTGTTGTCCGACATTGTTATCTGCTGCTCAGTGCTAAATTATTTGATCAAAGTTTTAAGTAGATTAATAAAATACGCAGTTTTTCTCAACTGAACGCGCATGTGGGAATTTCTGTTGTGCTTATAATTTCATTAACACAAAAGATATAGCTGCATTAAGATGTGCTTCCAGCCTTTTAAATCAAGCCAATGTGTAAGTATAGGAGGATTTCTTGGAGCTGCTCCCTGCAGATGTGGCCTCCCTGTCATCATGTTGCTCCAGCGCCTTCACCGGTCTGGGCAATGTCATCTGGAGGGCACACCACAGGGCTGTGCGGCTCTTCCTTGTGGCAGCATACAAGTCCTTCAGCGCAACGGCCAGCAGCACAGTGTCTACCAAACAGAAGGAACTTAGGACTGGCAGCATTTAAGAGAAAGTATTTCTTTCATATTGTTGCACTTGTGAGTTACCTCTGTCCTCTCTGAAGTGAGCCCCTCCCTGCCTCTGGCCTTTCGACATATTCACAAGCTCCTCCTTGCGTCTGGTTTGGGTAACGCAAATAGCCATATAATGTCTGTCCAGTGTTGAGTGGATGTTGGCAGAGAAAGGAATGCTGCGCAGACGTTCCATTTTACCCAGAAGGCTCACCACCTGCAACACATGAACACAAGCACTCCTTCAATCCTCTCTTGGCCTTTTAAGGAAATCTTAAAGTGATATTACATGTTACAAGAACATTAGCACTACTTACTAGGCATGTCACAAGAATTAATTTTTAGGTACCAAGTCAATACCAAATTTTTTAACAATACCAGTACTAGTGTTTTTCGTATCTGTATTATCGACTACTTGAAACCTCATTCTGTAACTCAGTGCTCTTATTCTAGTGTAGCTTTAACCTGTATGTTTAATTCTGAAAAGCTTATGGTTACAGTCAGTCTGACAGGACTGTAAATCAAAATGAGAGCACATACAATTGTAATTATTGTTACAGAAGGACATTTCATATAGTTTGTCTAATTTGAATTAAGTGTTTTGTTGGGCTGCTTTGTTTTCTGCCTGAAGGCTCCAGGCTGATGTTGTGCTTGAAACCCTCTGTTCTTATTCTAATGCAGCCCGTATTCAAACACATGATGAGACCTGTTAATGTTTACCTAGAGATTTTAAATAAAGGAGTGGGTTCTGAATGGGATTTTTGTTTTTGCCGTGGTACCAAATCAAATCAAAAATCATTTTTAGTAGTTGGTACTGGTACCAACTACTAAAAATCTGGTATTGTGACATTCCTACAACTTACTATATTCACCTCTCAACCATTTCACAAACAACAAATATTCACATGGAGGTGATACAGATCCTGAAAATAGGAATTATTTTGTGGTTAGGAGCATATTGTTTCAACATGACCTATTCTGCCTCTAGTGATTTCTGACTTGAAAACACAATACCTTTTAGTCAGCGTTGTAAATATCAGTGTGCCAGGAATATACAGTGTCGTCTTGGCCAATCAAACATGCAAAGAAATAAGAATTTCCCTATCAAGATCTGAGTTGCTGTGCTTCATATATAAGTATGTTTTTTAGACTTGATTTAAACAACAGAACTAAGCAGAGTGAAGGAAGCTTCAAAATCACTGCATTATAAATATGGTTCCCAGCACTTCTATGTGGTTCACTGGTGGTGGAATTTAGGACTTAAGTGTGCTAAATAGAAGAAATAATTTGGGAACTATCACCTTTAAACATGACAAGGTTGCTGTGACAAAAACAACCTACAGAGGGCAGAAGCATAACAGTCAATAACTTCAGGTCTCTCACCCTTGCTTGTTCTCGAATCTGGTTGACAATGAGATGGTCCACTCTTGTGGGGTTTGGTGGCATTCTGGGTAGTGTGGTGCTGGTCGCTGCTGCAGTCCGCTTCCCGGGAAATGTCTTGGTTATGGTGGATTCTGTCTAAAATATAAAACATGCACAAGTATTTACAAATGTGATGACATGAGAGCTTAAGTTTGCACAACAGCAACCATGAAAATGTACTCTCACTTCTTTAGCTCAGAGTGAGAGAATACCCCAGCATCAAAAAAAAAAAATAAAAACATGCCTTGGCTGATATTAAGTCTCTAGTTACTAGATGTTGCAGTGATCACTAGGTGCCAGCAATGAGCAACCACTATCTTCAGTTTCTCATATTTGATATTGATATATCAAAAAAGATAATACCACATCCCAGTGTTTCAGTTAATGCCCTTTTAAAGGTTATGGTTATTATGTTTCGCTTGTGTTGCTTTGTTTGTATCTATGCCCTTATTTATCCTTCCAGTTTGTGTATCTGTAGAAACTTAAGATAACCTAATAATTACATATGCAGGTGACGCAGCATGCAGCTAATTTTCTGAATTCCAATTTTCAATACACACCTTCTTTCTCTCCTTCTCCAAACACCTCCATTGCTCGTAGCATTCTTCTAGATAGAAGTGAAGCTGGCTTGCAGCTTCTCCTCGAGATCCTCCTCGGTTCTTCGTCATCCTTGGGGACCTAAAGCCTGAAGCCATGGCGGGATGAATGCTGTCTCCGCTGCAGCCCATCATGTCACTGAGGTAGGGGTTGAAAGCTGCAAACTCTTTGTCTGGAATCTTACTCCCCCTATCCATGACAGGCCCATAGGGTAGTGAGGATCTAGAGCTCAAGTTAGAGGAGTTAAAAGGCAGGCAGGAGCGCTTTGTGGGGTCATTTACAGGATACATGAAAGGCATGAACTGCGGTGCATTCCCTGCACCGATCGGGATGTTTCCTCCACCAAATGTCTGAAGGCTTTGTATGTTCCTCACAAGGTCAAAATTTGGGTTTTGTGGGAATTCCTGCTTCTTGTCTTGCTCTTTCATGTGAGTGTTGGCATGTGCTCTTGAGGAGAAGTCTTCACCCAGACAGCCCGCCGTACGCATCCTGTTCTTTTCCAGCTGCACCCCTGACTCCCCATCTTTCCTCCTGACGCTGTACGGACCAGTCCCGACCTGGCCCTGCCCTGGCTGGTAGTGGATGGCTGGCCCACCCGCATGACTGTAGTCTTGACCGCACAGTTTTCCTCTTTGCATCTGGTGGGAGCGCTGCGGTACAAACTCTGGCACAGACTGATAATAAAAACTGGATGTGCTAGGAGGTCTAAAGTTTGCCCTGGGCGGCTTGATCTTGTTCTGTAATTGGCTCTGCTGGCAGTGATGCTGAGAGTACTGGCTCATGCTAGGATTTCCAGGGAGCACAGTGTTTCCTCTATGCATGGGCATCTTGTTCTGGTATTGGTTTGTGGGGTTAAAAGTGGTAGAGAGGGGTTGTGGCTGCTGGAAGTGCTCTGTGTTTTGAGGGCTGAACCCAGGTAGATCTTGGGAGTTACTACCCCCCTGAAGAGTCGGTTTCCTCACTGCTCCATTTCTTTCCCTCTGCGCTGCCCCAAAATCCCCCACCTGCTCTTTCTGGATCTGCATTGTAGGAGTACTGTATGTTGACATTGCAGGACTGGTGAATTTCCATTGTTCAGCCATGCTGTCTTCGCAGGGCATCACCACTGTCTGTCTGTTTGGGGGCTCTCTGTAACGTAAGCTCTCCTGCTCACCAGCCATTAAAGCCCGAAAACTGCTTACAAGTTTGTTCATTTCTTGTGATGTATACTGCTCATTACTAATGGGCTTGATGCTGCTTTGGATTGGGTGGTCATCATAATAGGGATCAAAGCATCGGCTGCTCATCTCATTTTGAGGTGCGAAGACTTCACTGAGGTCAGGGAAATTACTCACAGGCCCACTATTTACTGTGTCTTGACTATCTGGAATGTAGTCATTTTTACTTTGCTTCATTTGTGATAGATAGGGGCCCCCCATGCTGGACAATGGCAGACCTGGTGGTAGTTTCTGAGACTGAGGGGTGTAGCTGTCAGTGTCTCCATTCAAGGGAGTAAAAAGCCATTGTTGAGCAGCACCAAAGGTACTGAACTGCTGACAAAACTCTTCAATATCTTTGTCAGTTGGCTGCCCTTGTACTTTATTGAAAGGCTCACTGTGTGTGTAGTCTGGAAGAAAGGCAGGGCTGTGTTGTGTTTTTGGCTCTGACTTAAAGTACTGCTGCAAATCCGTTCTCATTACCTTCGGAGACCACAGAGGCTTAAATGTAGGGAAGTTCCTAAAGGAAGAAGAGAGGACCTCCTTTAATGTTGGCTTTTGCAAAACTAATAAAATAATAAATGTGCAAAATCTACTCAATTGTTAGAAGTATAAAATGTGATACAATATGACAACATCATATATTTTTATTAACTTTTTAAAATTCAGTATCTTTTGAAGACTTCAAGACTAAAAAATAAATACATTTCTTAGTTAATTTTATACAATCAATGTACTCTTAAAAGTTGCCTCAGATGACAGAATGTTAGACACACCAGCACTGTGGCGCCCCAAGTGGCCATCATATATTAGATACTATATGTACATCTTCCCCCTAATATTTAAAGAAATCCCAAGACTTGAATAACTTACCCCTCAGTATAGTAGCTGTCCTGTGAATCTGCTTCCTCCAAAATATTTGATACAAGGCCATGTAGATCAGCCTCCCCCTCACACTCTGTCCCATCAGTTGGATTTCTTCAAGATTAAGAAAAAACTTACCATGCAGCACTTGAATTAAGATAGTCTATTCTTTAACAACCATTTCAAAGTTAACCACTATGCAATGGGATTAATACAAATTACATGTATTTACCTCTGTTATAGGCTATAGGTCTAAAAATTTCAAAATACTACACTTAAACACATAACACTGCTGTGCAAAAATCTGTGTAGCACAGGATGGAGTTCGGAGGACAGTAATCATGATGCTTATCCTGAAACTGGGTTAAAGGGGAATACCTGCTCTTTATATTATTCTGGACACAATGAACTAGTTCATAGGGATCATCATGAGCATTTTTAGACCAGGGCACGTAGGATGCTGTGTCCTGCTCTGGCAGTATGAAGTTGGGAATGAAGGGCTGTGCCACGCTTCCATCATTTCCACTCCCTCCACTTGCACTTGCCTGTAAGGTATAAAAAAGGGAACTATTATCACACATTTGCAAGAAGCAAAAATTAAACTTATTATCTGCAATACAGCTTTACTAATTATTTTTGAATGTTCCTTCTCCAGATGTAGCCGATTTTTTCTTCCCAATACATATAGGGGGTGGATGCACTTTACAAAACCAGCACTACAGATACTGTCCTTCCTGCTTTCTAAGATCAAGGCTCTCTGGCTATTTATATGAAGAAAATTATTCAAAAATATTTTACAATATGTGGGATTGCTTCACTGAGGGTGATCAAGATTGAAATATTTACAGGTGTCCTTAAAGACTTTTTCCAGAAATCTTGTAAAGTTAGCTGTTAGGGATATTATGATACCTGAGGCAAGAAATAGTGGTTTCCACCATTAAAAGCCTTAAAAAAACACACACAATAACACAAGCCTCACCATATAGTTATTAATTAATTGTACATGGAAATAGCTAAGATATGAGCCTAATGTTATAGCTTACCTGACGCTTGTATGTGGGAAAGAATGAATTTGCAAATGTGCTCTGATGCCAATCAAATGCCATTGTGACTTCCCTTCAGCTTGCAGTGATTTTACTTTTCACTTCATTATTGAACTGGAGAAACACATCAAGGAACTTGTGGTTAAAAGTGCCACATATATCTTAATTTGAGTAATATCAGAAAATTAAATCAACTAGGGTTTTGGCTCACATAATCATTGCTTTACTTTAGATTGAAACAGTTAAAAACATCGGAATTTGCAACTAGCTAGCAAGCTGACTTCTCTTGGCTAATCTGCAGTTAGCGTCGGGTTGTTGCTTGCTAGTTAACAGTAACAAGTTAGCTAACTTTGCTTAACCAAAGTCAAGTTATTTATGTGTAAGAAAGTCAGCTATGATATGGTTAGCTTACCTCCATAAATTAAGCGACTGAAAAGTTTTGAAGATTAATAAATAAGATATTTACGATTTCATTATTATTTTTAACAGATAAAAGTGCCAACTACCACAAAGTCGGTGGACGAGACCTGTATAATCTCGAGCCTCAATCTTAAACCCCGCGGAACTCATTGGTCGACTTCGCGATCGTCGTGAGCCGCCATTGGCTGATGATGTGTAATTTTTATCCAATTAACATGAAGGGGCTGATAGTCAGATCCAAGCTACATAGCAACATATTACTGCTGGGAAAAAAAGATACGCTGGACAGATTGATTCAAGGCCCCCTTATAAAATCCGTCAAAATAGGGACCATTCCGGTGCCCTGCCTTTTGAGAACTGATGACGGCTTAAACGTTTTCCTCATTTTGACCACTTTTTACTTTTGTACTTGAGCACCATTTGTAAGTAAATGTTTTATTTACATTTACATTCATTTATATTACATGTCCATAACACGTACCAACCTTTTTAACATTAAATAATCTCAAAGTTGGCTATACCATAGCTTCAAACTAGAGTATTTTAAGAGTGAAACGATGCGTTTTCTGAAAATATTATTGACAAATATTTAAATTGGTGGTTATTGATCTTATATGATAATCACCAAAAGAAGATAATTGGAACCAGTCTCTTTATTTACCATTATATCACCGAATATGACTATCTCCTTGGTTCATATATTTCTTTACCTATTTTCTTCTGTAGACTTGTTAATATGTATGATTTTATGCATCATGTAAATTTAGGCATCATTTTCTTTAAGATCCCATGTTCTTACTATACTGTATTTAGAATATATAGACATCTCCACCATTTTTATACTTATTTCATGTTGTACATATTTATTTATTTATTTTCTTAGTGTGCATATTCAGCATTGATAGTTCCTTTATCTCCATGAGATATATATTGCTGTTATTAACCTTAATTTTCCTGTAGTCACTTTTCATTCATACATTCTACTTCACATGGTCTAGGGCTGAAATTGTGGTTATGTGTTTACACAACTGTATCATAGTAAAAGGATGAAAACAGAATATAATATTGTTTTCATCGTTTTACTATTTGCTGCAGTAATAATCCAATGTCAGATAGATAGATAGATAGATAGATAGATAGATAGATAGATAGATAGATAGATAGATAGATAGATAGATAGACGTGGATGGGGATAGGCAGGTTTCAGGACTGTGTCTCCTTCCTGTGTACTCCGATGAGTTCGAGGGGAACTTGAAACAGTCTGGTTGGGCCACGCGACGGAGCTGCTGCGTCAAGCTGAACAGAACTAGCCAGACCGGGGACGGAAATTAGCCGATTTAGTCTTCAAAATAAAAGCATTAACTGTCATGATAGACTAAAAGGGAAGTATTAAGGTGTACGCCACATGGTTATAGCGATATTCGCCTAAAAGTGTTATTAGCCCAGCTACTGTCATGCACTTCCAATATGATGCATATGATGCAATTTGTTTGATTTCAAAGTTATTCTTAAATTCATCAGCCCTGGTTCATGTCCGAAGCCCAAATTGATTCCAATGCAACATTTTGAGAAGACTCGTCTTCTTCATCGCCGTCTCCTTCTTCTCCTTCCTCTTCATTACCTTATTGTTATTTATTGCTATTAAAAAATATCTACCTTTGAATCCATAGATACTCATATTCTATCTCTCTCCTCTTCTCTTTCTAGATAGATAGATAGATAGATAGATATTAGATTGTGCTTCATCAAAACAGATTCCCCCTTAAATTAAGTCTTTAACTTGATTTCAGGTCTTTTAAAATGTTGCAAAAAATGTTTGCCAAGTAGACTTTTATTTTGGAAAAACATTATCGGAAATCTTACCCCTTATTGTAGCTAACTTGACGCGAGTGATTGTATCAAGGCTGTAGAGAGCAGAAAGTCAACTAGCAGCGAGTAAAAGCGGAGGGCAAGCACGAAACGTACAGTGTTCAAGTCTTCACGGTCAGACCCTTTCTCACTTTTATAGCGGACTTTTGCACACTAGTTGTTAGCAAAGCTCCCGATGCTGCACATTAGACAGATATAGAGCAGTCTGATCTGGCTGAAAGTAAAACTGCCCAAGAAAATGATTTTTTGCAAGAGTTGGTGTGTTGCACTCCTGCTGCCTCTGCTGATATCAGCGCAGTATCAAGGGGACAACGGAATCGCCGTCCCAGAGCATGGATTTTGCCAGCCCATTTCAATACCACTGTGCACGGACATAGCCTATAACCAGACCATCATGCCCAATTTAGTGGGACATTACAACCAGGAGGACGCCGGACTCGAAGTGCACCAGTTTTACCCCCTGGTGAAGGTACAGTGCTCTCCGGAGTTAAAATTCTTCCTGTGCTCAATGTACGCGCCTGTGTGCACAGTTTTGGAGAAGGCCATTCCTCCGTGCAGGTCAATCTGCGAGAGAGCCAAGCAGGGCTGCGAGGCGCTCATGAACAAGTTTGGCTTCCAGTGGCCCGAGCGCCTCCGCTGCGAGAACTTCCCCGTGCTGGGACACGGACACATCTG
>OMKZ01013048.1:2486-25926 GCA_900302535.1 Neoniphon sammara
CCCCAAACACATACACACACACACACACACACACACACACACACACACACACACACACCGCCTGTTGAGGATGAGTTCATCTCTGAGACGGACCACCACTGGCTACAGCTGTTGGCCGAGGGCTTTCTGAGCCGCCAAACAGCACTAGTACAAATGCTGGCGCTCACAGAGGAATGTCACTCGAGCGGACACAAACAGCACCGTGTCCCAGTGGGATACGGAGAAAAAAAAAAAAAAAAAAATACAATAATACATCAAAATGATCGCTTGGGTGTCACAGGAGTAGGCATCTTTGTGAACATGAAAAATTAAATCAGCATGCTTTGTAAAACAATGGCAGATGTTAGTGTCAGAATCGAGATTTGTCCTTTTGACTCTGAATGGCGGAACACAATGAAACCACCATGTACGGTAACACTTTAGTTTATCATCCATTGATTAGTTGTTTATTAGTGTGAGTACTAGTAATTCATTAGTTTAGTGTGTAGTTAGTGTTTATTGAGTATTTATTAGCTCCTCATTGCAGCTTGTTCTACACACTGTTAGACTGTTAGTTAGGAGTTTTTCATCCATAAGCCCATAATGCTTACTAACAGTCAGTAAGGAAGTAGCTACACCTGAATTAAACCCTTCATATCAACTAAACACACAATTATAGATGTAAATTCTATCAAATGAGTCATTATTACTCAGTATTTGGTCCCCATTCTAAAGTATGTTCTCTTTTCTAACTAACTCTGTTTTTTTCAAGGTATCGTATATGATTTTATATTGGGGAGCAACACGTGTTTACAGGTGACCCCCAAACTGACTTTCATTATGCTGCGGGCCCCCATTTGAAGTGATTTTGACCTATGGTAATAATATGAAATAATATGAAATGATATGATATAATATGAAAAAAATAATTTGGTTTGTGCTTTAACACTGACAAACAGATTCAAAGGTTTGAGATTAAAACATAATGTTAATCATTCATACATTTTTGGATTATAATTTCTTGTGCCAGGTACCTCTGGGGCTCCCCGGACCCCACTTTGAGAATTGCTGATATAGTGAACCTGTTTGTGTTAGTAAATGTTTAACTGTGTCAGTATTAGGTTAGAACAACCTACTTTAGAATGGGGACCAAATTCAGAGTAATAATGACTTGTTTGTAGTTAATTTGATACAATTAACATCTATAACTGTGTGTTTAGTTAGACATGAATAAAGATAGTTAATTAAGCAGAGTAACTATTCCCGTGTAATTAATTCCTTACTAGGCCCATACTGAGCAAATGATATGAAGGGTTTAATTTAGGTTTAACTCCTTCCTTGCTAACAATTAGTAAGGATTTATTATGGGCTTATTAAGGAAAAACTCCTAACAGTCTATAGTGTGTAGAATAAGGCATGTGCAATAAGGAGCTAATAAGTACTCAAAAATGACTAATACACAACTAATAAATTGCTAATACACTAATAAACAACTAATTAATGGCTAATTACTAAAATCTGCCATTGTTTTACAAAGCAGGCTGATTAAATTTTTCATGTTCATAAAGATGCCTACTCCTGTGACACTCAAGTGATCATTTTGATGCAGCTTTGAAAAAAAATGAAAACCTCACTGTAATAAACTACTTTGGTTCAATAGTAATAGCTTCGTCAGTTGAAGGGTTTTTCTTTGGCTAAGATAAACATGTTGGATGGGTTTTTCCCCATCGGACTTTCACTCCCTCCGCCATCTGTAATTGCCAGAAACTCTGAAAGCGTTGGCTCTGTTTGCTCTGGAAGAATGGTGGTCTCTTCCTGTTTTGTGTCGTTAAGTAACATATCAGATTTCCCGCCAAATCCAGCCCAGAAAGACACAAAAATGCAGTGTAGAGGCTGGTGGAGATGAACAATCCTCTTGGTGATGGTCTCACCTAGTTATAGTGATTATACTAATGTCTCAAAATTGAGTTGGTAATTTTTTTATTGATGTTAAAACTCTACATGCTGCACCTTTGAGTTCAACTCAATAGCAGTCTCTCAAGCCATATGTGTTGGCTCCCGCAATTTCCAAATGCTTCCGCCTAACAGTCTGTACTTCAGAAGTGCTGAAAATGAGTAGCAAAATAAGGGAGATAGCTGGTTATTTCCTCACTTCCATATCCCCTGTGCAGACGCATAAGTAATTCCTACTGGAAACCAAATTAGTCGAAGCCTAGCTAGCTAGCTGCTGAGCAGAAATGGAAATTCAAAAAGATCTTTTCAATTCAGCCCTTTCGGAACTTTGCAAAATTCATTCTGTGACAAGCGAGGTTCCTCCTCGCCGTGGAGAAATCTTTTACATCTTTTGGTGTCATCTTTCACCGGTTTCGTCGGCATATCCATGCTGGCTGTCTTGGTTGTTTCTGAGGGGAATACATTTTCATGAACACTGTGCCATGATTGGTTGAATACTCTTATGGTACGAAGAGTTTTTCTGGTGGAAGATGACAGCTTCCTCTCATCAAATTTTAACAGGCTGAACTAGCGTTTGCAGATTGTAGAAGAGATAATCTGGCTTGAAAGACCAACTCAATAGCACGAGTGCATTTTTAGAGTGTATGCTAAATTGTTTCAGTGCACACCACAGCACAAAATTTTTTTTACTTAGTTTTTGTTTGCCTGATAAAAGGAAACCAATTTTGCCTGAATTTGTCCCCTAACCCAGACCAGGACATTACAGTACAAAGTTACAGTGTGCAGTTTATATCAACTTACGGTCAGTTTCAGCAGCAGGCTGTACATAATGTGAAAACTTGAACTGTATCATGACCCCATGGTATGGCAATCATTCACTCACCTCTACAGTCATGGGGATGTTCTGCTTGCGGACGTTGTGGTTGTGTTGATCGGTGTTTAGCATTATTACAGCGTACGCCAAGGCAAAGCCCGCATCATTGGTCATGAAAGGAGACCCGTTCACTTTCTGCGTACACACATTGTAAAAAAAATAAAATAAAATAAATAAACAATAATCCACATCAACTGAAAGTAACATAAAGCCATTTGTCTCTGCAGTTTTTTTAAGGCCAAATAAGAGCACCGTTTTTATGTAATGTAAATACATATAACCTTGTTGCAACATTGAGCTTCACCTTGTGCATCCTGCTGATATTACTATCACACCATAGAGTGGAAAACTCGTTTACAGTGTCACGGCCTAAAATTACTCATGAACTCATTTGAGGCGACCCTTTGTGAGTGTGTATGTAGTCAGCCTAAGAAAAGGACATTACTAGGAATAGTTTCCAGGTCACACGGGTCCTCTTGTTATTTTGAGAAGCCGCCATGTCCTAAATGTCCCCCCTGTGCTAAGTTTGTTGTCCTACCATCAATGTGTGTGTGTGTGTGTGTGTATGTGTGTGTGTTAACGGTTATGTCACCCTGATACCTTAATCTCCGGAGTGAATGATGTGACAGTCTTTGATTCATACGTTCACCAGAGTTCCACTGACTGTAATTACCTGATGAAAGGGACAGTTGGTGGCCAGGTTGATCTTGCTGTGCAACAGTGGATGGTGTGTGTGCGTGTGCGACCGTGCGCATATATTGGAATCATTCCCATGTGCGTATGCTGACCAGTGTGCTATGTAGTGCATGTAAGTGTGTATGTGTATGTGTGTTTTGGGAGAGGGCTGTGGGATGGTGGGATCAGACGCTGGTCTCCGAAACACAAATTTAAGACTTTCCAGGTCTGAATAAATTGGTCTTACCGTATTTCCTAAAATAAAAACCAGTACTCAATTAAAAGCTGGGTCTCCATGAACAAATAAATGCGGGCCCTAAATACAGGCCAGGGATAAAACAAGAAGAAACGGGAGAGGGGAGAAAAAAACGACTGGGAGAGGAGTAAAACTAAGCGCACTGAGTGCCAACACACCAGGGGTCTCCAGAGGCCGGGAGAGGGGAGAACTTTTTGACCGGGAGAGGGGGGAGCACTAGAATTCAGTGTGCTTATTTTTCCCCCTCTCCCGGTCAAAATTTTTTGGGGTGGTCGATCCAAACAAAGGAAGCAGATCAGAAAACAAGGAGGCTTTGCACTAAAATATGAGCAAATATACTCATCAAAGAGAGGGAATTAAAAATAAAGGCCTCTCTCAAACAAAAGCCTGCCTCCAATAAAGGCCTGGTATCCTCTGCAGTTGAGCTAAATAAAGACCCCAGCCACTATTTGAGGAAATACGGTAATTGATGAAAAATTAAGAAGCACTGAAAAATGCCAATGAAAATTGCTAAACTATACATGGACAGAAGAACAACTATGACAACAAAAGATTAATTAAAGCACTAATCAGCGCTGGGTTTTTAACCTGTAAATATGATTATATGTGCAGTGCAAATGGTAAAAAAATAAATAAATAAATAAAAGATTGTTTAAGACTTTTTTTTTTCAAGGTCCCGCAGATACTGTGGTGTGACTTTTAACAGCTGCCTTACATGCCAGTTGTCTGTGAAAGTTTCCAGGAGTCTCTGGATGACTGGAGCCTCTCCAGGTAGCCTAAAGGCCTCCAGGTAGAGACGCAGGGCCTCGTCGATACGAAGTCCCTGAAAGGTAAACGTGCTGCACAGAAGATTTACACCGTTAGCAGAGCATGGATTTTCATAATCTAATACTTCGATAATTATTCAGAACATTAGAATATTAATTTAAGTCCAGATGGGTAACCATAAACCCTAACAATAAAATTATATCTAAATGCCATACATCAAACAAGGCTTGTCATCATCCAGGAATAATGCAGGCGCCCTTGGGAAGACGTAAAATCAGCAAGAAGTTATAGAAAACGTGAAAAAAAGGTATATTAAGGAGCAACACAAAAATATTTTCTAGGGCCATTTCTACTATGTGCACTTCTTGGCTGATTGTACAAATGACACGGTCACCTCTTAGCCCTTATCAAATAAATGAAAAAGCACTATAGGGTAAAATAAAAAAAAAACTCAAAATGTTGCAAAATTCAGCATGGCAGACACTGATGGTCCTTTGTGTACGATCTTGGAGAAATTTTAAACCATTAAATCGTGTGGTTTATTTACCACCTACAGCCTCTACAGCAATATAGCAAAGCCCAGGAGTTTTTTGCTGTACTTCACAAAGCTGTCCAGGAGCTCCATGTTCTTGCGGTCACTGATGAACTCGCCGATCATCTTCTTGTCCAGACGGGGGTTTTCTCGAAGCCACTGGGCCACCTGGTTGTTGTCCATGGGGTTGCTAAGGAGGCCCTTCTCCTGCAAGAACTGGATTCCCTTCTTGGGCTTCTGGTTAAACTGCTCTGTGCCTGTAATCAGCAACTGGAGGGACAGCAGGAAAAATATGGCATTTAATCTTTTCACGGGTCTTCCAAGCTTGTTTTGAGGATATACTCTATGTGTATACATCAAAGCTGTAGCTTAGCTCATTTTTCCTAAATTTCATCAATAGCTGTGCATGTGTAATTTTACAAAGGGTCTACAATGAATCAATATCAATGCAGCACCTTCTTCTTGGTTTTGATGTCCATCAATTCCTGGGAATCTGGCAAATACGACGAGAAACGTTGAGGCTTTTTCGGTGCTTTCTTTTCTGCTGAATGAAAAAATGAAAATTTACATTAACTCCAAACTCAGTTTCAAGACCGTAGTGTGAAATTGTGTATTAATTCAAAGACGGACCAGTGTCAGTCTCTTCCTGATCCTGCCTGCCCAGGCTCATTTTCTCTGCCATCAGATGCCCGCTGGTTGGCGGGCATACTGGTGCACTTCCACCTTCTGGAAGATTCTGCCCATTGGTACTGTTCCCCAACCTACTGAGATCTGCAGATAAAGGAGAAACATCATCTATGACTACAAAAGATTTCAGCTATTTATATTCCTTCTGTGTTTGATTACTGTACACATATTTTTCAGTACCAAAACTGATACTTTGGGATTGAAGTAGTCTCTCAAGCCAGACATGTTGGCTCCCACAATTTCCAAAGGCTTTTACTGAACAATCTGTACTTCAAAAGTGCTGAAAATGAGCAGCAAAATAAGGTGAATATCTGGTTATTTCCTCACTTCCATATCCCCTATACAGATGCTTAAATAACTCCTACTGGAAACCAAATTAGTCGAAGCCTAGCTAGCTAGCTGCTGAGCAGAAATGGAGTTTGATTCAACTCTTTTGGAACTTTGCAAAATTCATTCTGTGACAAGCGAGGTTCCTCCTCACTACGGAGACATCTTTCGGTTTTGTCGGCATATCATCCATGCTAGCTAGCTGTCTTGGTTGTTTCTGAGGGGAATAGATTTTCATCAACACTGTGTTGTGATTGGTCGAATACTCCCCCAGCATGAGCTGGCACCGGCAGTTTTTCCAGTATGACAGCTTCCTCTCCTCAAATTTTAACAGGCTGAATTACAGACTTACTTACGAAGCATTCAAAGCTTGTGGAAGAGACAGTCTGGCTTGAGAGACTAGGATTGAAGCTTTTGTATCAATATTTTATCTTTAAATTTCAGCATTTCCAAGCCTCTGAAACATTATCATGTGACTCTACAATATGTCCATGAAGATTTTCATTCATCCAGGTCCTAATACTTTTAAGTACTATACAAAGGCAACTGGACTTGCTTGAGCTTTTTGAAGACAGGGTTAGCAGCTCCTGAAGGCAGCGTGAGGCCGGTTTCAGTACGTTTTACAGTGTGTTGAATACAATCCTCCCAACCACACTGTAGCAATTTCTCTGACCAGCCACGTGAAATAACATCCATACTAATGTTACAATAATCGATAAGAGATATTTAGCAGGTCAAATGCAGGTATTTTACACTCGCTAAATCTGTTCCTTGAATGGTTGAAGTCGCAATAAAATAACAGGTAGCTAAGTGCAGAGGTTTAGATACCTGTTGTTGTGTCTGTGCTGTTATTAGTTGAGCCCTCGCCTTCTGCCAGCATCGTGTCTGATTGATCCTGTTGTGCAGTGCTGTTGAGCACCTTCGCCTGGCAATGGGCCTCAGTGCTGTCAATCACAGTTAAAAGAGCCTCTAACGAAAGGAGATGGGTGGTGTAGAGCTGCCCTGACACTGGGAACGCATTCTGTAACAAGACAAAAAAAAACTGTTAGCTCTCGTACAAAAATTGTATTCATCATAGGGCAAGAAATACCTTTCAGTGTGAACCCATGAGACTGCTGAAATAAAACCGTCAAAAGAGATGTAAAATTAAAACTAGGGTACAGCCAGTACGACCAGATCATTATTTTGGAACTAGTAAGTTTGTGATGATATTTAATATCTTTAAATTAGATTTATTTATTTTTTTAACACTGCACACATTTAGTTTTCCCTATGATTTTGGGGACGGAAAAGCCTCTGCAGCAGTATAAACATGTCACACTAAAACACTCAAAAGAGGAAGACATATGTAGAGGCCAATAATGTCATAAAAGCTTGAACCAATTGTGCCAAAACATTTGTGGCAAAAATGTAAACTTTTTTTTACATTATGTGTCATATGATGTAATAACATATTAGGTTACTGACCATAGAGTCATGTGGCACAGTAAAGAATGTTTTATAGTCGACCTAATCTAAAGCATGTACGTGAACAATGCAGCGGTGCTCACACTGAAGCTTTTATACTTCCTTCTGTAGACTTTATGCAAAGATGAGATTGTTGGGCAGGTACATGATGCCTACGCCTTAAGTCCCAGTCAGTTCGGAAAAAGCATCACCCTTAATTTCCCAGCCATTTCTCCCATAACAATTCACAATCATCCGGATATCGAAGTTATAAGTCTTGAACCAATCGAACCAGCCACGAGATGATCATGACCTTATAAAAAATGATCAGAAAAAAGTACAGCCCCTTAAAACACTGCTTTTTTGCACCCCACATCCGAAGTTAAATTTTATCTGTAGTAATAATAGTGATTTCTCATTTGATGCACATAGATATAGTGCTTTATATTTAATTGTTCTAGTTTGACGGTAATCTGAAAACCAAAAATCTTAAAATCTCCATCCTCAATTAATCCTCAATATTGCTAAAAGTGAGCCCACACTGTATCTGTACCTTAGACAGCAGCTTGGTAAGGTCCTCAAACAGATTAGAGCAGTAGTAGTCACAGTCATAGTTGATGTAGAGCTCGGTAACAAAACTGGGGATCCTCCACAGCTGTACCAGTGCCTCCAGGGCCATCTCCTTCATCTCATAGGGCATCTTAATATTCTCTGACGTGATGATGTCCATCAGCTTCTTTAGGTACATCTAGGGGGTTGGGGATACAGTTTGATAGGTATTGAATCCATTTTCTCACAGGTCTCTTTTCACAAGAGTCACTTAAAATTACTGACAGATCAAAGAGTTAAATTGATTAAAGGCAAAGCTATTTTAAAAAATTACAGCAAAGTCTTGACAAGAAGTTTATAGTTACCTCGAGCTGAAACTTGAGATGCAATCTCATGCTCTCGAAAAGCAAAAAGCAAACTCGAATTGAGGCAGCGTATAAGTTCATACGGTCCACACTCAGCAACTGCAACCCAGAGGAAGAAATAATTAGGCAGGAAAATATAAAACACCTAAAAACAGAGGACCCATATATTCATAAATCAACTCAACAAAAATAAATACAAATGCTTAAAACCATACAAGGCAGTTTTACACGTTGGCCACTCCAACAGCAGGGACTAATTGAATTTTGAGGACATCAATACACAAAAAGTATTTAAAGAAGATATCAGTAATTTAAGTATCTTCTTCTCAGTCAGTAGTGAGGGTAAATGTGGTGAAGAGATACAGCCGTTATTGGTGAATCCAGCTTTCTGTGGATGGTACCTTTGCTCACTAATGTTTAGGAAACATTTTTGGATTTTTTTGTCTTAATGCTAGTTGACAACATTCACCATGTCTCAACTCCATGGTAAAAATGCAACCAAGCACAAACAGAAATACAACTAAGGATACCTAAGTTGCTTGACAGCAAGGTCACGCTAATTTACCTGGAAGAGATGTCTGCAGAGCTCATCTTTGACCAGTCCCAGCAGCGACTGATAGTTGGCAATGTGCGCTGACTCCAGTGCCACAGTAAGCAGCTGCAAGCCCATGTGCATCATGGCATCGGTGTTGTGGCGGTCGTGAGGGTTGGTCAGTGAGATGAGAAAGCGGAAAAGTTCTCGTAGACACGGTAGGCCGTAGGGGATGAGGGACGCTCCTGCAGGGGAGGGAGGTTGGTAAGAAACTACTTTATATTTTAATCTATCAATTAATTCTTTGATTAATCACTTAATAATTCACAGTGATATATGACATTCCATGATGGCTACAGCCTCTGAGTCCATTAGTAATCCTATTCTCATTATAACTTCATCATGAATGCACATAATTCAGTCTCAGCACATCCTCAGTTGTTCAATCTTGATCCCAGAAACTGGGATCAGTTGCTGTGGTGCCCTGGAGCAGAAAATTGATGCCACATCAAGCTCACTCAACTCAGGATTCAAGTTTTAGTTTTAGTTTTAGCCCCATCATGTGAACATCTGTGATGATGTTCACATGATGAAACTGTTGGGATTTCTTTGTGAGCTGATTGACCATAAAAATATAACAGAGCGCACTGATAGTTTTTGTGCCAGTTTTTCCAAGACATACATAGGTATGGCAGCACTAAGGTGACACTAAAAGGTGATACTAAAAATCAGTTTGAGGTCAAGGAATAATGGAACTGGAGAGCAGTGTTATATTTTATCAATTCTGTATTCTTACCGTCTCTGTGTGTGGACTGAGTGAACCGAACTCCTCTAGGGTTGACGTAGTCCATGTCATGGACAGAGGCGCTGTCTGACTGCTCTATAACGGCGTCTTTGTCTTCCAAAACCTCAGGGATGGACTCCACCGAGGCCGACTGAGCTGGTTCCACTTGCCTTGCCTCAGACTGGTTGGGAAAGAAAAGACAAAACCAAAGTCACAACTCATTCTGCAAGAGCCAAGTAAGATACTGGCACTCGAGTTATATGTCCTGACATCTAAAAAATAGAAAGGACCCTACCACTGGTCCTCGTGGTGTGTAACATTACCAGCTAACTAACTGTGGTAGGCTAGAAAGGCAGTTAGCTTGCTACCTAATCTATCCCAGCACATACAAACAGCTATTGGAACCTGAGCTAGCTGGCTCTCTAGAATGAAGAAAAATTTCAAGATTACCCATCCATTCATGTTTTCCATGCATGAATGGATTTCCATATCCTGGTTCGGTTCCGAAGGGTAACATTTTGTGTCAGCTTAGCATAAAGACTTGAAGTCCAAAGGAGTCATTAGCCTAGCTCCACCAAAGTGAAAAAATAAACCTTACAGCATCTCCGAAGCTGTCTTATTTACATAGTGTATCATGTGTATCTGAAATACGTGTCTTGGAATTTTTTAAAAAAACAATGGTTGTTTTAGGAGAAGTTAGATGGTAGGAACTAAAGATGGTAGGAACTATAACCGATGAACATATGTGTTCAGCGGTTATAGCTCCTACTATCTAACTTCTCCTGAAACAACTCGTTAAAAAAAAAAAATCCAAGATGCATGTTTCATTACCATGTAATACACATGATACATTGTGTAAATAAGACAGCTTCAGAGTTGCTGTAAGGTTTATTTTTTCACTTTGACAGAGTTAATGACTCCTGTAGACTTCACTTCAAGTCTTTATGCTAAGTTGAAAACATGAAATGTTAACCAATGATAAGAACCGAAGCAGTGGATGTACAGAGGTGAAAATGGTATCAAACATCTTGTCTCAGTCTGGGTAAGTCATAACAAGGGTATTTTGCCCAAAACACTGGAATATTCCTTTAATGTCAAATTTGCAAATAATGTCAGCAGCCATCATCCCATAAGCCCTACCTGTGCATCCAACCTGCCAGGCTCAGTCCCTGGGGTTGTGGCAGCTGTGCTGGGGGTGGTGGCGGTGGAACTGCTCTGTTCCAGGTCAGTCAGATCCTCCCTTGAGGTGGCCTTAGAGCAGGTGTCCAGACCACTGTCTGTGGTGGCAGGGCTGGAGATGGACGAACCGGTGCTGTCTGAAGCTGGCAAGCTTGAGTTGGAGGAGCCTTGCTCAATGAATGGGACCCCACCTGGTGGGAAAGTCGATCGGGGTTAGCCTGGACTGACAATGTAGATCTACTAGCGTACGGTGCCAATAGTGGCCTTTTATAAAAATTAGCTACTGTCAGCCACCTCAAAGCTGACAGAGGGGCCTTACTGACTACAGATAGCGTTACCCAAAATATCTGTCTAGCCCTAATTCCTAAAAGGCATTTTGATCAGATGCCACACAAGTATGCATGAATAATTTATATCTCCGAAACAACAGGGTGGAGACATTATACATTTGCCCTGCCTGCCACCGCAGATTCTGGCTGTAAATGCAATAACTTAAACACCGTTCATTCAAATCTTTAAAAATTTCCCTAGCAACATGCCTCATCCCTGCCTTAAAGAGCCATGAACCCACCTTAGAAGAGAACTTCATTAGTATATTTTTAAAGAATTTTAGGGCCATTCATGCCAGCAATTTTTGCAGCAGATTAATAATAATAATAATCATCATCATCATCATAATCATAATAATAATACATTTTATTTGTATTGCACTTTACATTTCAACAATCTCAAAGTGCTACAGAGCAGAAGAATAATACGATACAATTTTAAGATTAAAAAAATTGATTAATTAAACTTTGGAGTGTTTACACCCCCAAGGACTGTGAAATCCGAGGACCAATGAAGTGCTCCCTGGTCTACCTGACAGAGCTGGTCTTCGACCATTTCCGAGTGAACCCTGAAGCAGTTTGCTTTATGTGAGATAAACCAAATGTTGTGCATTGTGAATGTACTCTATATGGTTTTGTTGTTGTCATCAGAAACAATGTACAAATATTTTCCATGTGTTCAGTTGTCAAACTGAAATTCTGGAGGAAAAGACTGAATCCTTTTATGCTTTGTGGTTTTTTGGCATTAGAATGGTACCATTCAGAAATACTGCACAAAATATCTAGCTATTAGTAATACAGTCTCTGAGAGTAACATTACAGACACTGAATGGACTGAATCAGAGTTGACCTGTTCAACCAAAGTAAAGTGGATAATTACATCTAAACATCTTAAACTATCTGTCTACTGCAGATGCTATGACACAAGCGACTATAATCCTCAACTAATTTGTTATGAAACCGAACATGATTGAATGTATCATCTGAATCCAGGTGCACCAATTATTTCTCTTACAGGAATTTAAAAAAATGGACAACTGGAAAAGTCTATGTAAGACTCTAGCAACTGAACAATGAGGAAGATGCATATAGCATACTGAGTTTAACTGTTTGTGTGTCTCTCACCAGATATGTTGTTGTTGCTGAGGGTGGTGGACTGGGCTGGGTCCACTTGACCAGAGGTACTTCTCACTATATGACGAGGTGGCCTCGGGGAGCGTTTCTGCTTCTTCCATTTGGATGACTCACTCATCCCGCCGGCACGCATCTTCAACTGGAGGCAATGGAAGAAAAGAGATAGGGGATCACTGGGTTAAGGTTCCTCCCAAGATGCTAAGTGGTGATGCTGGGCCAGGGTTACTGAATCAGGCCATGATCAGATAGGAGGCTTTTTTCTCTTGTTCAAACACAAAGCACAACTATGAGCATCTCAAGTAACAGAGAGGAAGAGTGCAAAGAGCGCAATCGTTCTTGTTACAATGCATCACAAATTTGGACAACTTGCAAGCTATCAAATAAGTGTTAGCAAGCTAGCCAAAAGAAACAAAGGGGTCAATGCTGTTAAAAAATGGACATGAGAATGTTAGCAATTGCTCTACTTGCTCTTGAAGAGAACAAGGAGCAATTTCTGAAATGAAGAGTATAGTTCAAGTTAATGTTACTCACTAAGAGGCTTCCTTCCTTCCTTCAAGGCACTGCTAATTTTTTTCTGTCGGACATTGAACAAATGCATGGCACAGCTCAAGTTTAGGTATGTTCACTTTGGAACAGCTAGGGGAGCTTCAGAACATGCCACACCTAAAACATGAGGCACATTGTTTGATGGAGATGCGAGCCTGCCACAACCTAGCCTAACTTTGGAAAATAACTAGAAAAAAGGCACATGCATGTTGTAAAAAGCATCCTACATGATCATGGCCAAACACATAAAACCCCCTTTTAAATAATCAACTGTGGATTAGCCAATTAGTAACTTCATGAGACAGTGCAAGGAAAACAAAAAGCAGTATGTACATGCACACAAGCACACTTAAGTGAGCACTGCCACTGGTTGTCAACCGGGGTGCCATTACTGTCAAAAGTCATGGTGTTATACAGGTCTGTTGCTGCACTAGAATTAGATGATTTATTTTGTCCTTCATCTGAACTATTTGCATGTATTCAGATATCCCATTTAACAGCAAATTCTGATGACAACTAAAGTACATAGAACAAAATGTACAGAAGCATGCTCTATCCTGCATAAGCGGACATTGCATATGCGTGGCACCTATGACATGATATAGGTGAGACAAATTCATTAGGGTGGGACAACACACAAAAAAATAGCTTAAATAAAAAGGAAAGATACAATAATCATAAAAATGTGACCTTTCACAGAAATACTCTATTCAGTGTAAAGTATCTTAAAAGGAACACTCAAGCATTTTGGGCAAAATACGCTTTTTCCAACTTTCCCAGACTGAGACAAAATGTTCAAAACCATTTTCACCTCTGTATGTTCACTGCCTCGGTTCCCATGGTTAGCATTTTGTGTTAGCTTAGCATAAAGATTTGAAGTCTACAGGAGTCATTAACTAGCTCTGTTTTAGTGAAAAAAATCCTTACAGTAACTCTGAAGCTGTCTTATTTTGTGTTACATAGTAACGAAATACACGTATTGGATTTTTTTTTTTTTAACAAGAGTCGTTAGGAGAAGTTAGATCTAGGCTAATGACTCCTGTAGACTTCAAGGCTTTATGCTAAGCTAACACGAAATGCTACCCATCGGAACCAAACCAGTGGACGTACAGAGGTGAAAATAGTATCGAACATCTTGTCTCAGTCTGGGAAAGTTGGAAAAAGGGTATTTTGCCCAAAACAAAGTATTCCTTTAACATTATACAGACTGTCCAGAGCCATCTACACTTATCTACAATCATTTGCAACTTCAGACACTTTAATTTTTAAGCATGGGACAAACTGAAACTATACATGAAGAACTATAGATTGTAGCACCACATATGTAAAATCCCTCCTCCTACCCAAGGTCATCAAAGAATAAAGAACTGGGGAGGTATTAGGTTCAGGCTTAAAGGACAGAGGAAAGGTTTGGGAGACAGAGAGAATGGTCATTCTCCAGCCTAATCACTGGAAGTCATCTTCCTTACCTGCACTCGCTTGTTTTTCCACAAGATATTGTAAGCCTCAGGAGAGAAGGGGGAGTGGGCAGGTGCCCGTGATTAGTGATGGGCAACATGTCAGCAGTGGGACACACAGACAGCACAACCAAACACACACTGATGCATGATGGGAGGGATGGGATTATCCAAACAGGGTGTCATGCAAACCCTGCTGGGATGTTTGGGAAAGGGTGGTGGACCTGGGGGCATGAGGGAGATAGAAAGGTAGCGGCTCTATGCTACTGAAGAATGAGCAGGCAGACGACCAGACAATGTGGGTGGAAGGGCAGGCAAATCAGGCAAAATGGCAAGCTTTTAACATTGGAGCAGCTGCTTCAAGCTGAATTTTTAGGGCTATCGTGAAAATCATCAATATTTCAGCAACATAAATGTGACAGCAAGAAATTCCATTTGAACAAAAGGGGGTGTTTGGGTGCACTTACACTGACAGTTAGTTTTCTTTGGTCTGAACCATAGTGGAAAATTTTGCTGCATTTTTGTATTGGGTTCAGGTTCTAATTCCAGTGCTATCAAAGCTAGCAGATTTTTCCCTTTATTGAGAGAAAGTAAATTATGGCAAACTCTTACACCCTTACACAATTACATTTTAATTTGTTATATTCCATGCACTTCAGGAATTATTTTGTGATGAAGAACTGTAATTTACTTTTTTGATCTAATGGGCCGGACCTCTTAGTAAAAACAGAACATACCCCGTGCCTGCACTGCATTCTGGTCTAATGTTGGTGAAGAGATTAGCTTTTCTACCTTTTCTGCAATGGATATCTCATTGTATGATTGGTGAATGTTAATGCAAAAAGGTGAATCTGGATAGAAGCCCTTGCTATGTGATTCTGAGAGTCTGACAAAAACCTGACATTTACCACTGATGTTGTAGATAGCTAAAACATCTTCTATCAAACTTTATTGTAGCTGCATTATTTATGTTTATTTTTTATCTCACTGCTATAAATTTCTTAATGTGATGTCACATTATTTAAGTTTATTCAGTTGTCCACAGGAAAAAATGCCCGTTTTTTAAACTGTGAACAGTAGACATATTTTGACAGCTTATTGTGTTTTGGATGGATTTTTCCTCTAGGAACATGATAGAAAAACATGAATATGAGCATCAGTCCAGCCCGCGATTTGACAGGCTTTCCAAGGATGAGTAACTGCTGGCAATCAGATGTTAATATCCGCCCCCTTATACCCATAAAACCTTGCTTTTTGGGGTCTTTTTCTGTAGTGTGGTTGGATTATGTTTGCACTGCTACCACCCTGCACCACAGTTCACTTGCAAAACGACCAAAACCCACAATTTCAGGCATTGCAGTGCAGTTATTTGGTGCCACCCTAGTTCAAACTGCATTGTTCTCACCTGGCCAAATAAACCAAACTTGCCTGCAGCCTGCATGAAGCCTTGTAACTACTGCCCCTCAACGTGCTTATTTTCATCATTTAGATGAACTAGAATGTATGCATTTGTGGAATAACAAACAAATGTTTTCTTATCTCCAAAACAATACATTTAGTGGTTATTTTGATAATGGACATTGATTTGAATGTGTTAAATTTTCTAATCTTAAAAAAAAAGAATTAGAAAAAGGATCTTCAAAAACCTGGAAAACCAAACTACAGGCTTTGATCAAAATGCTGACACATACATAGTTTATCAGTAAACCAATGCACCCTCATGCGCTGCCTCCAGAAAAAAAGCCATGCTAACCCTGCCTATGTCAGTGCACTAGCACAGTGGGTCAATCAACAGCTGTGTCCTCAGTTAAGTACCCTCTCTAGGCCATTCTGACTGATGTTTCTAGGCTGCTCTGCACAGATAAGATCCTGTGTGTCCAGGATACAGGATGGGATCTGTGGGAAGGAAAACAGGTAGATGTGCAGTTGGAAACATGGGCAACTGAAAAAGAAAACCAAAACTTCAAAAAAGGCACACTCTGGTTTGGATGAGCAGTGGTGAGACTAGAGGGGGCTGCGCTGTCAAGAATAAGTGATGGGAAAAGGGTGAACACTGGGTCCTTGAATTTTGCCCGTTCACCCTGAAATGTTGTTCTGCTTTAAAATCTATGTTAACTGGGCATTAGACATTTATTTTCAGATCACAACCTCATGCCTAGCAAGAGGAATGAGAGGAACCAAGAAGACAAACAAGGATGAAAAGAGAAGGGTGAAAGCAAGCAGATGAGAAAGAGGCTCATTCAGCATCTCAGTCCTTTTACCTTCTTCATGTTGGCACCCACAAAACTCTTGGCCTCTTCTTTGAACTGGGGCAGTCTGGTGGAAATAAAATGAACACCACATTTTAGTTATGACACCATTAGAGATAAAGGGAAAAAAAACTCTTGTGGGGAAAAGCTAGCCAGAAGCTTTAGAGTGAGGGATTACACTGGAAGGTTTACCTGTATTTTCATAATAGGAAAATGCAGTTCTCCCTGAGTACCTCAGTAGACTGTCACAATCATCAATTCATAGTACAATGAAGTGAAAATGAAATTGTCTATCCAGCTGCAGCTTAGTTTTCCTTCAAGGAAAGGTGCAGTATGTGACAGGGGTCTTTATCATTTTGGACAAAACCTGCAACATGAATATTAGCCTAGTAACATGTTCTAAGTGGTATAAAGGCTACAAGTTTTTCTTTGAAGTTTGTAACACTCTTTTAGGTTGCCCCTGTCCTTTGCATTATTACTGGTGGTTCCTGAAGAGTCAGGACAGATGAACATATCAGATCTGAAAACTGACCGAGCTAGATAATCCATCATGTTTAACATGAAGTCTTAACTTGGTTTTGTTTCAGTTTGAGTATTCCATATCAGTGCACACATAATATACTCTGCTTACTGCATTTCACCCAACACCCACAGGAAGAAATTGACATCTCTAGCAAGAAATAATCCCCTTAGAAGTGTCGTCTTACAAACACTACTGTCACATTAATGTCTGTTTATTTAAAGTTGGATGTCATTTCAGGCTAGGTTTGATCAAGAAGTGGCTTTGACCCTGCATTTAAACAAGCACATGCTCTCCACTGTTGGGGTCCCGCTGACTTGGGGCATCTTGGGGAAATGCATGTACTGAGTCCAATCATGGGATTTGTACATTTTGGCCTGAGCGTGGCGCTATGGGAAAGTTCACAAGGTCACCAAAGTACACAGGGTTCATCCTCTGGGTAGCAAGAATGTGCTTTCCAAATTTCATGGCAAACAGGGGAAAAGCAAAGCAGAGAAACACCTTGGACAGGCTGCCAGTTCATCACCGGGCAAACACCTATGGGCAATTTAGAGTCTCCAATCCAAATGACCTGCATGTCTTTGGACAGTGGGAGGACAATGAAGCACCTGGAGGAAACTCACACAAACATGGGGAGAACATGCAAACAGAGAGGACTGGGGCCGGAATTCAAACCCGGGACCTTCTTGCTGTGAAGCAACAGAGCTAACTACTAATCCACTCTGCTGCCCCCAAATAGATTAAATTATGTCATTTTGGCCTGAAGGTGGTGCTTGAGAGAAGGTGACGGGGACCATCAAAATAAGGAGGAACCTTCCTTTGGGGAGTATAAATGCACTCAGCAAATATCAGGCAATCCAGTGATTAGGTTTAGTGATATCTCGTGTAAATTTGACATTTTGGCCAGAGGGTGGAAGTATAAAAGGTCAAGAGATCACCAAAACTGACAGGGTTCATCCTCTGGGGAGCATGAATGTGCTCATCAAATTTCATAGCAGTCCACCCAAAAAGTTTCAAGATATGTTGCCTTGGAGTAAAGTGCTGAATGGATGGATGGACCAACATGGCCATCCATGAGTAAATATTAAAAATACATAATTAGATAGAGCATGTGCTGGAAAATGAATACAGAAGTGGACTGTACCTATAAAGACACCACTATTCCACTATTCACCCACTGTTCATGCTAACTACTCAGTATTTTTTTTTTAGCTTTCATTTGACTTTCTGTGCAGCAGAGCATTGTTCACAGCAAAGACCCACCACACAATAATCAGGTATGTACAGGTATGTATTTCTATAAAAATGTTGCTCATTATTATCTTAATGTCAAATTATAAAACTATCGAGGGCAAAAACAATATTTTAGTATAATAATGCCAAACCTAAATTTGTAATTACTAGATACAAGCAAATGGGTGAAATCTTGCCATTGTCATAATGCTTGTAATAAAGCAAATATTCTCCTCTTGAAGATGTTGCATAAAAAAGAGTTGTTGTAATGCATTTTCTTAACAAAACAGTTTTAACAAAAATAAACAAAAAGAAAAAACAATACATATGAGGGTGCTAAGCTGCCAGAGGCAATATCACAGCGGGAAGCTCTACATCTCAAACCTGAGCCACAAATAAACTTCTCCAGGGCTTGAGGAGATAAGCATGCAAGTATGTGTGTGTGTGTGTGTGTGTGAGAGAGAGAGAGAGCCGCTAGTTTTCTGTGGACTGTTAGGATTTGCAGGAAAATGAGATGTCATCGCCAGACACGCACACACAAACAGAAAAAAGGGAGACGGCAGGCCCCCCCTGACATTAACTCCACGTTAATAGAGTGTTGTCTTGCTAGTGCGATTATTGGATGATCTGTGGGTCCAACAGATTAACATGCCTAATACTTTCAGCAGGCAATCTAAGCCTCCTTCTGAGGAGTCCAGGAGAGCTGCTGCTCATTATTCTGTGACAGGAGAAGGGGGTGGGGGGTAGCACTCACATCTCTATTATCCAGGGGTCGTGGACAAGTGGGGGGCTGGGGTTGGACATGAACAAAATGAGATGTAGTGTGTGTGTCTGTGTGTGTGTGCGCGTGCGAGAGAGAGAGAGAGAGAGCAGTATCAGAAGCATGTTGTAAAAAAGCCATACTAAATATATATCTCCTGTTCATGGGCAGGGATGCCTTCATTTACGACACTGGCTGCTGTGCTTTTCTATTTCCACGTTCACGCAGTAAAATGTTGTTAGAGGATATGATAACAAGGTGCCACATGATAGTCTCAACAATAATAAAAAGAGGCCAAGAATGCTTTGAGGGAGCATCGGCGAATGGCGATAAGCTTGGCAAAAATCAACACTGGACTCTACTGGCGGGAAGGTAACCCATCGCTTTGTGACAAATCCTGCATCAAATAGCCTTGGCTGAGACATGCACGCTTTAAGAGACGAGGTAACTTTATTTTGAGCTCTGTTTGTTCTTCCAGTGTATGCTCCCTCACATTTAGATGAAGGGACGACGTCTGTTTTGTGGCTGATTTTCCTGATCGTTTCTGTCTGGGATTGCTGGCCATGCTAATTTTGTGTGAGTATGAGTGTGTGTGTGTGTGTGTGTCTGTCAGTATTTATGGGGCTGGGAGTAATGCTGTTGGAGCAGAGACCATCTTCATCTATATGCAGATCATACGGTCTGGAGCTCAATTGGCTCATCCCCTTGTCTGTGGCTGAATGTGACTGGCACTCTGATGCAATTGGAGGGGGGGGGGTTATGATGGAGAGAAAGGGCGTCTTATGCTAAATGCCAACAGGAAATCATGTTATGGCATTAGTGAATCAGTGGCCCATTGACCCTGTGCACAGCAAAATGAAATTCATGAGCTTCAGGGGGAGTAATCATGTATTAGAGACAGATTTATGCAGAAAACCAGGAATCTGCAATCCTTAGGTGAATCTCACCACAGTTTTGCTACTGTGGTGAGATTGGACTTTAGGTTTTGGGCTTGAACCTACTCTGCGCTTCTGTTATTAAGTGGAAGAAAACCCTATCCAGAAGCAGCAACCAGGATTTCCACTCTAACCGGTGACAGAATATGTGTGTTTTAAATTAAAATAAACAGATCTCCAAACAAAAGAGTCTCTAAATGAGTAGCAAGCTTTAATAAACTCTGTGTTAGCCAAGTAATCCCTAGCCCAACACCTTCCCCTTCTCAGTGGATTCTTGGTAAAATAGCCTTTGCTACAATGCAGTACAAGCCAATCTCTCATTTTTTTCCAGAAACATATATAAGACAGCCTCTCTCTTCCACGATCTTTGAATGCTCCAGAGGGAGTCAGTACTACAACCCGTTGAAGGAATACTCCAACATTTTGGGCAAAATTCTCTTTTTTTGACTTACCCAGACTGAGACAAGATGTTCGATACCATTTTCACCTCTGTACGTTCACTGCTTCGGTTCCTATGGGTAGCATTTCATGTTAGCTTAGTATGAAGACTTGAAGTCTACAGGAGTCATTAGCCTAGCTCCGTCAAAGTGGAAAAATAAACCTTACAGCAACTCCAAAGCTATTTTACACAATGTATCATGCGTATTTGAAACACACGTCATGGATTTTTTTTTTTTTTAAACGAATGTTTTTGGAGAAGTTAGGGGGCTGTTATACTTTGCACGTCTGTGAATAGACAATCAAATGTGTGCAAATTTGTGGAGAGAAGTCGCCCAGGCAATGGGAAGAGACGTGGAGGCGTGCAGGTAAAAGTGAAAGTATCTGCAAGGCAGATTTGTGAAAGCCACCCAGACTTCATTAAACACTCCCTAAGAAACGGGATCCCTGAATTTAACTGGACCCTTAAAAAATTAAGGAGTTCTGTGAGTGGATGAAAGGAAAACTAAGGACATATTAAGGGCTTTGTGTTTCATTGTGGTAGTGGGACACCCTTCTGGTGTAGCGCTTCCCCTTGCGACAGCCAAATTCTAGTATAAACAGAGCTGCATGCGCATCCGCTGTCCGCGAGCTCCTCTGCAGCTGTCTGCATGCGCACCCATTTTGAAGTATATCAGCCCCTTTAGATGGTAGGAACTATAGATGCTAACTTCTCCTAAAACTTCTCCTTTTTAAAAAACAAATTCCAAGACGTATTTCAAATACATGATACTTTGTGTGAATAAGACAGCTTCAGAGTTGCTGTAAGGTTTATTTTTTGGCTAATGACTCCTGTAGACTTCAAGTCTTTATGCTAAGCTAACACAAAATGCTAACCATGGGAACCGAACCAGTGGACATACAGAGGTGAAAATGGTATCGAACATCTCATCTCATCTGAGTCATTATCGTCTCAGTCTGGGTAAGTCGGAAATAGGGTATTTTGCCCAAGACATTGGAGTATTCCTTTAAAATTGGAGCGCGAGATAAAACTATAATCTCTCATTACAGTGCTAATGAGAATGTGTTGGAGGAGATTGCAATGCTAGCTGTGTATGGCTCATTTATAAGCAGCACCCCAAACAGTGATGAAATGGATGTAACGCTGATGAGACCGGTCAATGAAGACATCGTTAGACATAAATAATGTATCCGTAACTAACCATAGCTAGCTAGTATAAGATAGGGTTCTAGAAGTGATTTCCAGCAGGACTTGCTGCATGGTAAATGGACTGGATGCCCATCTTCACTGCCTAAATCAGCTTCAGGCATACAAAAATGCAGATGTAAGCATTTGGAAATCACGGGAGCCAGGTGTCTGTCACGAGAGCCGAGCAGGGCTGATATAACCAGTGTCAGGTGGAGCTGTTTAAACTAGACTATGGACAAGGTGTTTTTTGACAGGGTGTGTAAAAACGTGAGAGGTAGAAAAGGTAAACGTAACCTGAAAATTTTAAGAGCACTTCAGAGGTTAGACTTATTAAAGTTCATCATTCTGTTTTATTCTGAGGAGGTGAATGTATACTGATTTTTTTTTTAACTAATTCCATGGCTTACTCCAAGAATTTATTAATTCCCCTGATTTTCCCTGTCTGGAATAAACTTTTCAAAATTCCATGCCTCTCCAGAAATGTCATGGCCGGTGGGGACCCTGTATCTACGTGAGTGTCTTCTGTCAAAGCGAAATTGTGTCAAGAACAGGGTGGAAGTCAAACAAGCCACCAATGCATTTTGAACATTTAGGTCTTCAGTGGGACTTGTCCAAAAGGCCCAAAAGTTTGAAAGGCATAAGTGTCTAATCACATTCAGTTACCTGGAGAACAGTAGCTGCACCATGTCAACCAGTGTATGTTCGGCTGATTTCCTCAGGAGCTCTGCACAGGGAAAGAGAGACACAGAGGCAGGGTGCTATTAGAGCCAAACACAGAGGACGACAGATAGTGGGGGAGAGAAAGAGAGAGGGTGAGAGAGCGGGAGAGAGTCCCGTGTTTGGCCAGGCTTAGAGAGGAGTCTTATTAAAGGCACAGCTAAGACACTAAGAGTCCGAGAGAGTGTGTGCGCTGGGAGTTGAACAGTTGTAAGGTTTGACCAATATGAGTTTTGCAGGCTCAGACCAATATTTCTGAACTCAAACTGCCAACAGACAAAATTTTATGCTGACATTCAATATCTTAAAATCTGACAATTTTTCTACCAGAAAGTTCCTAAAAAGGTATTTATATTTTTCCCATGGGATTATGCCTGACAACGTGTGTGGAATCTGATTGTCTGTCTCGTCAGACAGACAATCAGTTAAGTGTTTATCAGTTCCACAATATATCAGTCTAATTGCATTACATTCATCATATCAGTGGTGGACAACAAGGACTGGACCACAAACGATTTTTAATGACATACTGTAAATATATCATTATGATTTAACTTTTGACAGCAGTGGTCTATAACTGCTAGGTCTCTTTGTGTTGTGGAAGGCTTTGAGCATGAATTCAAACTGCATACATATGATGCATGAGTTGATATAATTGTAAACTGACATTAAATAACACTGCTTATTGATCCTCCCCAAAACGAATAACCAATCAGGAATAGCAAATGGCTTGATTTGATACAACTCAGTAAGACGCACCACTGAGGCGCATCTCGAAGCAGATTCGGAAGCAAGACTGCATGATTTCACAAACAGACTCGTTGGTCAGATGGGCTCCAACTGGTGTCAGCAGCAGGGTCCTCAGGACCTGAAAAACAGGACAATCTATGACTGAACAAATAGGAGATACCTGCCTCAGTCAAGCAACTGTACCATCAAGTGTCCGAGATCAAAGCAAATTTGTATTATTCACTTTATCATAAAGTGAGGTCAATCTCCTTTCACAGCTATAGAATTTTTTTTTCCC